>VDFB02340149.1:0-30215 GCA_007258455.2 Sequoia sempervirens | reverse complement strand
ATTTCATTATGGACCTTAGATTCAATATCAATTTCTCAAAATTTAAGACTTTTACTTGCCTTATTCTCAACTTCCATCACATACTCATATTTCATTTCTCTCCATACATAGTCTTGGAATGCTTGTGTTTTGATAAAGACATCACTATCCATGAACCTCTCACAAGCTTTAGCCCTCACATACTTTGTACTATTTATCCCACTCAAATATACCTTGCTCAATCTAAGACTCAGATTTTGTGACATTATGTCTCTTTGAGGGTATGGAATACCTTTCCTTATTTCATCTTTAGTAACAACAATTTCATCATCTGAATCATTAGCAGGGTAATCAACAAGGTTGACTAGCTCAATCCTCTACCGTTTTATTGGTGGCTCCTTTGGAGGAGATGCCCCCCTAGTTCATGAATCCAACTCAATTATTTTAGGAGTGGAATAATATGATGGTGAAGTTTGTGGTGTTTTTTGTTATGGAGATGGTGCTCTAGACTCCTCTAAGTGTGTTGGAGTAGCAATGGTCAATTTCTTTTTTACAGTGCTCTTATTTCTTGCATAAATGTGCACCTTCTTAGGAGGTCAATGACTTGGTCCTTATTTTGTCATGCGAGCCTTCCCCTTATCATGCTCTTCATTGACCACAACTTTCTCTTTTTCCTCCACAACTCTTTCTTGTTTAAAAATTTGCAAGAACCTTGTCAAAATTCTATATAATAGTTTCCAGTTTTAAAATTACATTATCAATATCAAACAAATTATCTTTAAATTAAGGGTCTTTCACACTTTTTTCTTTCTCCAACTTCTCAAATACAATCATTTTTTCATCATGTCCTCCTGAATATGAAGGTCAAATAAATTTTTGATAAACTCATTAGGGAAAGAAAATGTATGAACATACTACCCTCCATTTATCATGTCCAACAACCAAAGAGAAAATCCCTCAAGGTCATAGCTCTTATATGCTTGAATCATCATTTCATAGGGCTTGAGATAATAGTCAAATATATTTCTCCATCCATTGGTTGTCACAAAAAAATTATGAGAAAATAGTGTATGCAAGGAAAAAAGTTCCCTTTCTCTTCTAAAATAAGTAAACATCATCAAAATTACCTAGCTATCACATAACCTCAAGAAAACCATGATTCTTAGTGGTACATCCATAGGGAGTACACGAGATGTTAGCTTTGTGCCATATACGCTAATAATTATGTTATCCTGATATGGGGTTACAACCCCCAATTGTGACTAATATTCAAATCATGTCTCATTTCAATTGGCCTTAGGAATTCATGTAGTTCAGATAGAATCCTAGGCATATTCACAATTAAATGTCTTCTCAACCTAGAGGAAAAAATTCTTGTAGCAGTCACAAAAATAATTTTTTGTTCATGCTATGGAACAATACAACTGAGAGGGGGGTGAATCATTTGTAGAAATTTTAACCTTAAAACTTTCACCAAAAGTTAGATCAATAACCATACAAATCCTTTACTCTACTAATTTGATTAATCATCAAGTGCAGAAGTAGAAACTGAAAGAAGTAAAACCACACACACAATAACACCAGATTTATGTGGAAAACCAAATGAGGGAAAAACCATGGTGAGGATTATCTCACAATATAAACAATTCCAAAACTAAATACAATGGCTCACTGCTAGAAAGTCTCATTACAAAGATAGGACTTGTCCAAAATAGGACTCACTACCTGAGGGGTTCACTGTCAAATAAGGGTTCACTACCCAAAGGGCTCACTCTCAAATAAGGGTTCACTACTTGGAGGGCACACTACCACATAATTACAAAGAATATAGAAGAGAATTGTTACAGATAGAAAACCATCTCAATGCAACAGAGAATTGCACCACAATTTGCTCACACACTTGTAGACATGATTAAATGATAGAGTACACCTTCAACTCATTGCCTGTGAAAACTCGCCACTTGAATTTCACATTAATCTGATAAAAAACACTCTACACACACTATTTCACATCCATCTCAACTTATATTTATACCATATTCAACCTAAAAATGCATCCAAGGTCGGCCACACACCATTTGTATTTTACAAATTCAAATTAGGTCGATGCCAAAACATTTTATGGTGGAATTAGAATGAGGGTGACCCAACCACATACTTAATGAGGACCTAAATCACCAAGTGGTTCTCTCATAATGGAATTAGTTTTTCTCTCAAATAGAATTAGGGTTTTATAGTTAAACCCTAAGTGTTGCAATCATGGCAATTAACAAAGTTTACATTTTCAAGTTGACTGGGTGTTGGCAGTTGTAGGTTGTTCAAGTTATATCTTATTTCATTGATTTCATTATGTGACTGACCCTCTTTCCTAGCACCTTTTTTTCATTCATGAAGTGTTCAATGTGGTAGTCTCTCACATCGCTGTTTGCACTCTTAGTAACCTTGTCTTAATCATGATGAGTGATTGATTTATATGGAAGATCCAACTTTACACATTCATGGTTGAAGACCTAATGACTATCACATGTGTTATTTGCATCACACTTTTATGTCTACCATGAAGTGGTGTTTGTGCAATATTTGATGAAGATGTTCAATAGTGAAGATCAAGTGATGGAAGATCCAATGGTCATCACTTCATTGTTTCACATCATTGTTGTGAAGAAAAATGAAGGAAGGATTTTAGCAATGAATTAGAAGGATGTGATGGCTTTTCAATGATGAATATCAAATGGCTATCACCTTAATGCTTCACATTGTAAATTTTATGTTCAATAAGTGAATTCAGTGATATACAATGAAGGTTTATCAATGGTAGTGATCAACATTGCTAAATTGAACGATGCTTTCCAACTCATGACATGTTTGGGGGGTCTGATTTTAGCCCTAGAGTATAGCAGGCTAATGACATGTGTAATGTGGGAATAGTATAGCGACTAGCTTAGCTAATGGAAGTTGACATCATCAATGACACATGGTAGGATAACATGTCCTTGCTTCACATCATTTTTGTGAAGCTAGGAGGAGTTATTCTTTTAACACTGAGCGATAGAAGTGGAATGTGACATCAGTAGTAGATGAGTTGCAATGAATGATTATATCACCTCATTTATTCACATAATTTTTGTCAATAAAATAGTGTCAAGGGAAGCAGTGATGAATGTGTTAAACAAGCATAGGGAAATTGAGAGGGGGGGTGAATTAGTTGTCACACAAATTTAAGATTAAAACTTTATCACTTATCAATATTCAACCACACTATTATGTTATTAAATATAAGCATGAAACATAAATAACAAAAATTAAATCAACACAATAAACACTAGATTATTACGTGGGAAACCTAATAAGGGAAAAACCACAGTGAGGGTTAACTTGCAATATAAATATTATAAACTGAATACAAAGGCTCACTGCCCAAAAGAGGAATCACTATCCAAATACAAAGGATCACTACCTACAAAGGACTCACTATCCAATAGAGAGGCTCACTACCTATAGATACAAAAGAGAACAAAAGATCCACCACTACAACTAAAGCACATTCACAAGATTACAGAAACCTTCAGTTCATTGCCTTTAACAAACTAAAAAAAAAGTACTATCATAACTCACTCACACATGCTTCTGCTCTTATGATTTGTGGCACACTTTCATCACTTTGCATCTCACTATCATACATCTCTTCACAATTCAACTTGGTTTTATACTATTCTCAACCTTAGAAACATTTACTAAGCTTGGCCACAATACATCATTTCATAAATTAAAATTAGGTTGGAAACTCTAAATTCCCATGGTGGAAAGGAATAAGAGTGGATGAATAAAACATACAACCAAGACTACAAATAATATTCTTGAATATTCTACAAACTTTCTTAATTAAATTTTATTCCTTGAATAAAGTGTAAACACTAGGTCGGCCAAACCTAATGAAAACATAAATACTCATTGATGTACATGCTTCCCAACTAGAAGATGACACATGGATGCCACAACACACTTCCTTAAGCATGAGAATACATTACAAAACCTTCTAGATACATCCACAACAAGAACATGAGGCTTCAATCACCAAATTTCTTTCATCAGACAATTCAGACTATGTAGATACACACATGCCTACTAAAACATGATTTCTAGATCTCCAAACTTCAAACCCCTTCACCATAGCATATGAAAGACCTTCACAAAGAATATTCCATATCTGCAAGATTTGAAATGAAATAGAGAAAAAATGAAAAGCAACAATATTTTTCCCAGTCCACAGAATATTGACTCTGTTGGTAGAACACACATACCAGTGGACACAACTTTCACGTACCAACTCATGAGAAGCTAAAATTTATCATATATCACCACTAAATCACCTTTATCAAACCTTCAGGTCCACACAAGCATAGGATCAACATAGGAGAACTATAGAGCACATACTGAAGCAAAATCTAAATACATTCCTTCTTCTGACTTCACTTCTATATTAATTTTCTCAAAATCACTTGGAAGCTCATCAACACAACACATTTATAGCTATATAAGATAGTTCCATGTATTCCAAACATCTCAACAACATATCAATCATACATCTACAATCTTTAACATACTAAACTATGTTGACATCAATGACAACATAAATGACAACACCACCAAACTAGCTCATAATTGCAACAATCTTCCCCTTTGTCATTGATGGCAACACATAACCTTTTCTCCCCCTTTGAAATCAATGGTAAAGAACAATTTCTTTGATTACTCCCCTTTAGGAGTACACTCATATTGCAACAATGAAAACCTTTTCTACTCCCCCTGTGGAGTAGACCCATTTATCAGTCTAGATGAATGAAGAATCTATGAATTTACTAGATTGATGCACCTTCATGTGCACCTAGTTAGGAGGTTCAATGACCCCCAACCTCTCCCTAAGATGCTCAAAAGTATCCTTTAGAAGAGATTTAGTAAATATTTCTACAATTTGTTCCTTTGTTGTCACATACTCTAGTCTGACCTCATTCTCCAATACTTTCTCTCAGAAAATGATACTTGATAGATATGTGCTTCATTCTTGAATGCATAACCAGATTCTTCAGAATGTTTATTGCACTTGTATTATCACAAAAAATGGGAATAGGCTCATCACATATCACACCATTGTCTTTCAGAGTTTTCTTCATCCACAGGAACTTGTGTGCAACAGGATACTATAACATATATTTTGCCTCTGTAGTGGATAAAGAAATCAAGTCTTGCTTTTTACTCAGCCATGAAACTAGTCTTCCACCAAGAAAGAAAGCACCACCACTAGTACTCTTCTGGTCATCTACACATCCAGCCCAATCAACATTTGTATAGGCACTCAGAGTGAAATAATTGTTCTTAGGGTACCATAGTCCATAATCTGGTGTGCCTCTAAGATATCTAAATATCCTTTTTATAGCTATGAGATGTGTTTCTCTAGGATTTGCTTGGAATCTAGCAACTAAACACACTGCATGCATAATATTTGGTCTGGTAGTAGTAAGATACAACAATTTTCCAATCATGGATCTATGTTTTCTCTTATCAGTCTTAGAAAACTCATCATCTTTGCTTAGCTTACATACAGTTACCATAGGAGTACAAACTAGTTTAGAATCCTCCATTCCAAACTTTTTCAACAACTCTTTTACATACTTAGATTTTGAAATGAATATCCCTTTATTAGTTTGATTCACTTCTAGACCAAGGAAGAAATTCAATTCACTAACCATAGACATCTCAAATTCTTTCTGCATTTCTTCAGCAAACTTTTTACACATGCCTTCATTCCCACCAAAGTTGATATCATCGACATAGACAATTACAATCAACATCTTATTACCTTGCACTTTGAAGTAGAGGTTGTTGTTTGCAAAACCTTTGTTGAATCCTTGTTTTTTCAAATATTTTCCCAGTCTTGCATACCAAGCTTTAGGAGCTTGCTTCAATCCATACGATGCTTTCTTCAATTTACAAACCATGTCTAGGTTGTCGAATAGTTCGAAACCACTAGAGTTTGCTCATGTACCTTCTTCCCTCAAACTCCACCATTGGAAAGTTGACTTAACATCCATCTGATATACCTTGAAGTCCTTGTGTGTAGAGAATGGCAAAAACTTTTTTATAACTTCCATTCTGGCTATAGGGGAAAATTTTTCTTCAAAATCTATACCTTTAACTTGTGAATATCCTTTGCATACCAGTCTTTCCTTATTCCTTACTACTCCACTTTCATTCAATTTGTTCCAGAACACCCATTTTTAGCCAATCACATTTTTGTTCACATGTCTATGGACTATTTCCCATGTCTAATTCTTTTCTATCTAGTGCATTTCCTTTTTCATAAGTCTTATCCAACTTTCATCTTCACATGATTCTTTTATAGATTTAGGTTCTATTTTGGAAATTAAACACAAATTTACCTCAGTTGCAACTCTGCTTCTTGTCTTCACACCTTCACTCTTGTCTCCAATTATCTGATCTTCCAGATGATTCTTCTATACATATTTAGGAGTCATAGTAGTAAGTTCTGGTTCATTCTCTTCTTCTTCTTCTTCCACTTGTTCTTCTTCTTCTTTCTCTTCTTCTTCTTCCTTCTCCTTATTTTCTTCAGGTATATGTCCTTAGATAGGATCATCAAGTTCAAATTCACTTATCTCAATAGGTATGTGTATGTCTTCATCAAATTTCACATTAGCACTTTCAATGATCTTTCTCAATCTTTTGTTAAAGCATTTGTATTCCTTGCTAGTAGTAGAGTATCCAAGAAATATTCCTTCATCACATATAGCATAAAAAAATCCAATATTTTCATCATCTCTTTTAATGTAGCATCTTCTTCCAAATACCTTAAGATATTTCACAATAGGAGTCTTACCAGTCCATAACTCAAAAGGTGTCTTTGTGTTGTTGTGCCTGATATGAACTCTATTAAGAGCATAAACAACAGTATGTATCGCTTCTCTCCAATATACATCTGGTACATTAGAATCTTTCATCATAGTTCTAGTAGCTTCTTGAACTATCCTATTTTTCCTTTCAACTATTCCATTTTGCTGAGGGGTTCTTGGAGAAGAAAATTATCTTTTTATGTCATGCTCCTCACAAAATGCATTAAATTCACCAGAAGTGAATTCACCACCTCTATCAAATCTCAAACACTTGATTTTCAGATTTACTTAATTTTCCACTCCTGCTTTGAATAACTTAAGCCTATCCAGGGCCTGACTCTTTTTCTCCAAGAAAATCAACCGTTGTCATTTGAGTGTAATCATCAATAAGAAACATGAAATATGTGTTACCATTCAGGCTTCCAAACTTAGTCATACCACAAAGATTAGTATGTACTAATTCTAGCATTCTAGTAGTAGAATGTTCCTTTCCTTTAAAACTACATCTTGTTTGCTTCCCCAATTGACAACTTCTATAGATGGCATTAGCAGGTCTTGTGATTCTAGGCAGTCCTTGAACAATCTCCTTTGCACTAATCTTGACCAGGTTACCAAAGTTCACATGTCCCATTCTCTGGTGCTATAACCAACTTTCACTAGTTTGAGATACAAGACAATCACCATCAACTCCTTTTAGCTAATAGATATTTCCATGAGTTCTTCTTCCTACAGAAATCATATCTCCATTACTAGATCCTTTCCTGTTTTCATAGGTGTTTTTTTGAAACACAAGTTTAAAGCTATTGCTACACATCTGACCAACACTTAGAAGGTTATGCCTCAAACCTTTCACATAATACACATCATCAGTACTATGCACTCCATCAAAAATAATTGAACCTTTTCCATAGATCTTAGCTCCTGAATCATCAACAAACATAACTAAACCACCATCATACCTCTCGAGTTTAATGAACTTACTTGTATCTCTGGTCATGTGATTTGAGCATCCACTTTCAATTACCCAATAGTCTTCATCCTATCTTACATGAAAAGTGGTAACCAAAGTACATTCCATCCTATTCTTCTTAACCTTTGGAGCATTCTTACTAACACATTTTCTAGGGTTAGTGGATACAGATTTACACTCCAAAGCTAAGAATAAGCATTTACTATCATCAACTTCATTATCAAATTCATTATCAGAAATACCTACCTCTTCCTTAACATAGTACAACTTCTTACACTTCTTGTCCTTCCTATCCTTATCTTTATAATCCTTGTTCTTCTTATGTGTAGCACTATTCGGACATCTTGAAGCATAATGACCAATATTACCACAACTAAAGCATTTAAAGGGTAACATACCTTTATACTTTTTAGTACCTTTCTTCAACTTCCTAGTGAAGTTAGCTTCCAACTCATCAACACCATCACTATCTGATTCCTCCTCAATATTCATTGATTTAAATGCCATTTTTGTCTTTTCATCTATCTTGTCATCTTTCCAGAACTTTCTCAATTCAAATTCTTGCAAGGTGCCGAACAAGTGTTCCAAGGTGTACTTCTTAGGATCATACATTTCTTCAATTATGAAGATTTAATCACTATAGCAGTTTGGTAGAGTGATGAGGACCTCATTTATGTCTTCATTTGATAGCTTTCCTCCTTGATTTCTAACTTCATTTGTAGTCTATTCAACCCTATGAAAGAAACTTGTAAATTCTTCACCATCTTCCATCTTCAGGTTCACAAATCTATGCTTTGCCGCTAGTCTCTTTGTCAATTTCAAATTTTCACTTCCTTCATACATGTCTTCCAACTTCTTCTAGACATCATATGCAATATCCAAAAAATTAACCTTAATTTGCTCATTTTTTAGATAAAACACTACAAATCACATACTTCACCTTCTCATTTTCTTCATAAGCAGAGATCTCAACTATAAAATTAACACCACCAGAAAAGAAGTGTATTCTTGTTATCATCAACCTTCTAGGTCTTGAAAGCAAGAGAGATAATATATCCTCTCATCCAACCCTTCCAATATTTGTAGTTAGTTCCACCAAAAATTGGATCACCAGTTTGTGCACCATCAAATCTTCCTTAGGCGGTTAAGCTCTACACAAGAAACCACAAGATCTGATACCAATTTTTAAATAGGCGCAGGACAACTGAGAGGGGGGGTGAATCATTTTTCATGCAAATTTAACCTTAAAACTTTATCACTTATCAAATATTCAACCACACTATTCTGTTATTAAATATTAGAATGAAACATAAATAACAAAAAGTAAATCAAGACAATGAACACCGGATTTTTACATGGAAAACCCAATGAGGGAAAAACCAATGTGAGGGTTAACTCACAATATAAAGATTATAAACTGAATACAAAGGCTCACTGCCAAGGGTTCACATCCCAAAAGAGGACTCACTATCCAAATACAAAGGCTCATTGCCTACAAAGGACTCACTATCCAACAGAGAGGCTCACTGCCTACAAATACAAAAGATAACAAAAGATCCACAATTGCAACTAAAGCACATTCATAGGATTACATAAACCTTCAGTTCATTGCCTTCAACAAACTAAAAAAAAACTACTATCGCAACTTACACACACTTTTGCTCTTATGATTTGTGGCACACTTTTGTCACTATGCATCTCACTTCCATACGTCTCTTTACAATTTGACTTTCTTTTATACTATTCTCAACCTTAGAAACATTTACCAAGGTTAGCCACAATACATCATTTCATAAGTTCAAATTAGGTCGGAAACTCTAAATTCTCACAGTGGAAATGAATAAGAGTGGACCAATAAAACATATAACCAAGACCACAAATAATATTCTTGAATCTTCTACACACTTTCTTAATTAAAATTTATTCCTCTAATAAAGTGTAAACACTAGGTCAGCCAAACCTAATGGAAACACAAATACTCATTGATGTACATGCTTCTTAACCTGAAGATGACATGCAGATGCCACAACACACTTCCTTAAGCATGAGAATACATTTCAAAACCTTCCAAATACATTTGCAACAAGAACAATAGGCTTCAATCACTAAATTTCTTTCATTAGACAAATCAAACTATGCAGATACACACAAGCATACTGAAATATGATTTCTAGATCTCTAGACTTCAAACCACTTTTCCAGAGCATAGGAAAGGCCATCACAAAGTATATTCTAGTTTTTCAAGATTTGAAAGAAAATAGAGAAAAAATGCAAAGCAACAATATTTCTCCCAGTCCATAGAATACTGACTCTACTAGTAGAACACACATACCGGTGGACACAACTTTCATGTACCAACTCATGAGAAGCTTAAATTTAGCATATATCACCACTAAATGATCTTTATCAAACCTTCAAGTCCAGACAAGCATAGGATCAACATAGGAGAAATGTGGAGCACATACCAGAGCATAATCTAAATACATTCCTTTTTTAGACTTCACTTCTATATTAATTTTCTCAAAAGTACTTGGAAGCTCATCAACACAACACATCTACAAATATATAAGATAGTTCCATGTACTCACAACATCTTTGCAGCATCTCAACCATACATGTACAATCTACAACATATTGAACTATGTTGACATCAATGACAACATGAATGGAAACACCACCAAACTATCCCATACTTGCAATAGAATGAGAGGTAATGGAAGATGACATGAGTAGTTATAGGTGGTATTTGCACACTATCTCGTTGAATAATTAGTGGGTCCTTGGATCAACCCTATGGTATGGTGTGCTTGTGACATGTAGACTCAAAGATAGGTGGAGTGTCATGATTTCCTCGCATGTTTTTTTTACATTGTGACTTATATTTTCACCAGCTGAAGCATTTGAGCGATGAGAAATGAATGATAGGAGTTAGTGGAATATGATGATAGCCAAGATAGGTGACATCAAGAGATTGCATCATGAAGGATGTTCACATCACAATTTGATAACCTCACTCATTATATAGTTAGGAAATGTGTGATGAAAGGAGTTAGTGGGTCCCTATGAAATATCTACGATGGAGAAATAAGGTGAATAGGTGTCCTGGGGGACATGTGGTGACAAATTATTGCATCACAGTGTTGTAAATAAACTAGCAACAAGAGAAGTAGTGATGCAATAAGTGAATGTGATGGAAGTTTAATTCCCAAGATAATCTAGCAAAGATCAGACTGATATCGCTAAGGTACATCATATCATGGAAATGAAAAGGAATGCCCTTGACGAAGGAGTGATATGTTATGAGGATGCGATGGACAACAAAGATTAAAATTTGAAGATTTGATGGTGATCAAAATATCTCTTCGCATCACAAAATTGGAGGTCGGTGCCCTAGGAAAGTCGTGATATGTTAAGTAAGAGTGATGGTTGTGTACAAAGTGGAGGAGATCAATGATGCTAGTTTAATGAGAAGTCCATTGAATGATAGTGTTTTAGAGATGTTGTGATGAAGGGATAATTGATGGATCATGGTGTAAAGAAATAGATCGATGACCCAGGTTTAAATTTGAAGATCACAAATGGCTAGGATTGTTTGAATGTGGGTTTCTATGGGTAGCCAACACAAAGGATGAAATTAAATGTTCTACTTTCTCTAGTGACTAGTTTATTGAAAATATGATTTACAGAGTGGCAACATGAATTTCCAAGATGGCAAAGATCAAAATCATATTGAATAATTAGGAGAATGCATTTAGTGTATTCTAGGGTTAGGTTTTTTGCAAGTTTCCATGTTTAAAAATACAATGAACTAGGGTTTGAATTTGATGGCATGTGGTTTGATGATTAGGTAGCTTCCTAAAGAAGATAGTAAGAAAAAACTAACAAAATCTTCTAGATGTGTTAGATAGCGGTGGATGGCTTAAGGAAATTATTGCAGTTTAGTGAAGGTATGCAAAAGAAGACAATTAGGAAATTGTCTATAGGTTTGTTGAGTTGATGTAGCAGAGAGAGGGTGAGCTAAATAGAAAATAGAGAATGCAAATGCTAAGATAGAGTGAAACCCAAGCAATAAGTAGAACATCATCAAGAGTTAGCATTTTGAGGTGCAAAGCAGAAAAATGGGAAGTGTAGAGTAGGGATTTGTGTTGTAGAGATTGTAGTAAAGTGTGAGTAATTACAAATAGAGTTGCAACACTGAATTGTGTTCAATAGAAAAAATTGTAATATCTTGAATTGTAAATCTCATTGGTGGATTCCATTAGATATCTAGGTACATGCTTAGATTAAGTTGTGGGTGCTCCTAAAACTAAGGGATTGGTGTTTCCTTAGGGTTGGTGCCCTTAAACATTGTAATAGAACATTTTCATTATGAGGCCAGATTAGGATAGTGGATCCTAGCAACATTTCTCAATGTGGCTTTTCCCATCTTAGGTTCTCCACATATATCTTGTGTTATGGTCTTTTGTGTGTGTGCACATTTATCTCTTTATTTTTTTAGTAAATTTGCATAAAGGGATAAAAGGATTTTTTTTTAATTAATCTACTGACTCAACCCCCTCTTAGTAGATTATTATGTTCCAACAATTGGTATCCAAGCCTTGGTTGCCTTGGAGAAGTGTAATCAACTCTTGTAGATCTTTGATAAGTGAACACAACATGACTAGTCAAAAAAGCTTATCTGCAAATGAGGCACCTCAATTTGATGGATCAGATTATTCCTTCTGGGGTATTATGATGAATACATATTTGGGATATTTAGTGTTTGATGTGTGGATGTTAGTTTTAAATGGATACACTATCCCTGCTATACCTCCAACTACTAAGGCTGCAAAGAAGGCATATGAAGATAATGTTGAAGAAAAGGGTGCAATTCTTTGTGGGTTGTTGAGTTTGATGTTTGTCAAAGTCATGCATTGTCAAATTGAAAATTATGTTTGGAGCAAGTTAAAGAGGATGTATGAAGGTGATGAAAATGAGAAGGCCAATATTTAGACATATAGAGGTGAGTTTGAAAGTCTGAAGATGAGTTAAGATGAGAAGATTGTAGATACATCCATGAGAGAAGATGCAACTAGAAGGGAGATGGTTGAAGCATCTACATCTAGATCTAAGGAGACATATAAGGAGGAAACTGATTTCATTAGAAGACTAAGAAGAGGCTCAAGGAAATAAATAGGTAAGATACCCCTTAAAAGTTTTAAATTTAGTAGAATAGGTCATTTTTCTACTAAATACCCTTATAGAGAGAAGTATAACTCTAAGCAAGAAGAGGATAGTAGAAAGATGAAACCCTTCTATTCTAAGAAGAATGAATTCTTTGAGGACAAGAAGAATCTACATACAAAACAATAAAATGGGTCATCTAATGTAAATGGTTTCTTAGGTGATAGATATGATTGTGCCTTGATGGCTAAGGGAAATGAATCCTTGTTTATGGAAAAAGGGTCTGCAAATCAAGAAAATAGTAAAGATGAAGATCATGATGAAGAGGAAGAAATTGAAACTTTTGGAAAAGGATAAGAAGGATATGTTGATCTAGAAGGTGAAATCTTCTATGCTCTAGATAATATTTATAACTTGAGGAAATAAAGTGAAGAACAAAAAATGGATGCACAAAAGGAGATTGACAAGCTAACCAAGAGTCTTGAAGAATCTAATAAAATGATAGTTTTCTTGAATACATAAGTAGAGGAAGCTAAAAGGATAAAATATGTAGTTGATTATGAACTATAGTCTAAATCAAATGAGTGTATTAAGTTAGAGGAAAAAATAGTGGCCTTGAAAGAAGATTTAGAAAAGGATAAAGAGTAGATTGATAAATTCTTGAAGCTAAAAGATGGCTTAGAAATACTCGATGAATTGATTAGCTCACAAAAGAAATATAAACCAAAAGAAAATTATGGCCTTGGTTTTGAAATAGGAAAGATTCCCTCTACCAATGCTTCTATAAAATTATATGATAGGTTTAAAGAAAATGAAAGATGTTGCACAAAGTAGCCGGTGTTGGCATGGTGTGATGGTTTATAGGTGGCATTGTTGTTCTTGGCACCAAGGTTCAAACCCCATTGGGGTGGTATTGTTGAATGGTTGTATACGGTTCATAGCTCCGGTCAAAAGCATTTACCCCTTGAATAAAAAAAAGAAAGATGTTGCACAAAGTATGAAAATCCCTGGAAGAATACATCACAATACACAATCCTAATAAAACACCCTCATAAAATAGGGTTTCCTTCTATGGAAATTAAAGAAAAAAAATATCAATTGTCAAATATGAGACCTAATGATGAATTTTCTGGATTTATAATAATAAAATATACATAAAATTTAGCTTTTGGGGGTGTTTCCCTAGAGCCCTTTCCAAGGCACATGGCCCCCAGACCTCCCCTTTAGGGGATGATCCCCTTAGACCCTTCATGGGAGGTAACCCCCCCATCCCCCCTCCCCATTTCCCCATGTCCCTACACACTTACGTATTAATAGTACCTTATGTAATTGTAAGGTCGAGACACATTTTCCAAACAAATATCCCACTTGTCAAACACCTTGCAAGAGCAATGGGAAGGTATACAAACATTGTCTCTTATTTGCAACATGTCGAAAGGCCCATATTCTCTTAACACCATTTGAACTTCTCTATACACACAAGCTTAGCTAAAGTATCAATAGAATTAATCAAATTATTTACCTTAACCAACTTCACCCTACCATCTTTGACCATATCTCGAACAAAATGATATTGCACATCAATGTGCTTGGTCCTGACATAAATTTCAAGTTCTTAGCTAGATATATCACACTTTGAATGACATAATAAATTGTTACTACACCTTATTTTATTCCAATGTTTGAACATAGTCTCTTAAGCCAAATGGATTCTTTACAAGCACAAGTAGCTCCCACATACTCAACTTCAGTAGTGGACAAAGCAACCACAACCTATTTCTTACTCATCCAATTAATTTCACCACCAAATAAAGTAAACACATAAAAATTGGTGGATCACTTGCTATTAACATAACTTGTCCAATATGAATCCACATAACCATTAATATCAAGGAAAATATTGTATTCATTCAAATTACTATGATAACACAAGAATAATCTGAGATATCGCATAAATATTTGAAGAATCTTTTAACCACATCCCAATGAACTCTACCAAGATTAGACATATATCTGGAAAGAACTCTCACTGCTTGGGAAATGTTTGGTCCCATACAAACCATAGCATACATCAAACATCCAAGTACACTCTATTAATTCACTCTTCTCATGTCTTCCATCTCTGATGGGGATGTTTGACAATCTGAAATAGATAAAAAATTTCTACCTGAAAAAGGACTACACACTGGTCTACAATCCCACATAACAAACCTCTATAAAATTGAATTTACATACTTAATTTTGCGAGGATCTAGATTTTTGTTCACTTTATCTATTTTAATTTCCATCCCAGGAATGTGTCTAGCTGCACCAAGGACTTTCATTTCAAATTTAGTATCAAGTTGAGATTTCAATTTTAAAATCATACCTTTCCCTTTATGTCCAATAAATAACATATCATCAACATATAATGCAATAAAAAGGAAATGATCATCATTAGTTTTATAATAAACACAATGATATAATTTAGAATGCTCAAATCCCAAAATCAACACATATGTATCAAATGTATGCTACCGCATCCTAAGACTTTGTCTTAGGCCATACAAATATTTATTCAATTTGTAAACCAATGTATCTTTAACTTTCACCACATAGTGCTTTAGTTGTGACATATAAATATCCTCCTTGAAGTATTCATGAACGAAATTAGTTTTTACATCAACTTTCTCAACCTCTAAATCATAAGTAGTAGAAGTAGAAAGAAAAAATCTAATAGATGTCATTTTCACAATAGGAGAAAATATCTCACCATAATCAACACCCTTAACATGAGAATAACCTTCACAACCAAAATTGCTTTGTACTTCTCAATACCTCCATCTAAACGAGTATTTTTCTTGAACAACCATTTGAAACCAATTTTTTGTATTCCCTCAGGTAAAGGTACAAGATCCCATGCATCATTCTTTTTCAAAGTTGTAGTGTAGAAAAATGTTGTTTACATTTTCACACTTAATTTGGGAATGAGTGACATTAAAATGGACCTAATGTCACCTTGATCTAGTGTTGTAATTCTTTTTCCACATTCACATGGGATTTAGGGCTTGTTTAAGCTAAATAGACCTAATTTCTCCTTATTTTAATGTTGTAAAGTGTATTTATTGACACCTTCACATTAAGTTTTGGGCCCTTGTAAACTAAATGGACTTAATGGTGCCTTATTTAGGGTGTTGTAAAGTGTATCCAAACACTTTCACACTATTATAGTGCTTCATTAATAAATTGGGCTTATTTGTGCCTTATTTGGCCCTATTTTGCATCCACAAGCCTTAATTAATGCATCTTTTTGAGGATAATCTCGATATAAACCAAAATTCAATCATAATTCAGGTTTTTTTGGATTTGGCCTAGATTTAGTGATCTAGTACTCATACACCACCTTGGGTGTATGAGTACCACCTAAGTTTTGGGGCCTCA
Source organism: Sequoia sempervirens (assembly GCA_007258455.2). Taxonomy (NCBI): domain Eukaryota; kingdom Viridiplantae; phylum Streptophyta; class Pinopsida; order Cupressales; family Cupressaceae; genus Sequoia; species Sequoia sempervirens. The sequence goes on along the minus strand of VDFB02340149.1, from coordinate 13,778 downwards.
ATCCTAATTTTACATCATTCTAAGCATTTCTTGAAAAATGTGTCCCATAGCCTAGCTTAATGGGACTCATAGGCCACTTTTGGCATATGAGTCTCATGTGGCCCAAAATCAAATTTAATTCAAATTCTTGGTGATATTTTATCCTCCTAGATTTGATGTTGGCTTGTAATGTTGAAATTTCATGAAATTTGGCATAAAAAGTATAAATACAAGGTTATTTCACTCATTTTAACCAAACAAGTTAAGAATTTCAAGAGAGCATTCCTAATAGAAAGTTTATGATTACAAGTGGAACAATGGAAAATGGGATTTCTTTCATATGGTTTAGAACATATATCAAAACCCATTTTCACAATTATCTCATTGAAGGGAAACCCTAAAGATCTCAATCCATTGAAGAAAGGGGAAATAGATCTAACAATAGGGTATCTTAGGGTCTAATTTATAATTACAAGAGGGGTCCACCACCAAGCTAGGCCTTGGAAAGACTAAATAAATTCAAGATCTAATGAAAAAACCTAGTGATATGCAAAGCTTAATTAAATGACCTATAAATGCAAGTAAATTAGAATAGAAATGTGTAAAATCAGAAGTGTGCACCTAGAAACCTGTAGAGGCTTGAATGAGGACCTAAAATGCTGAAAAACACTAATTTTGATGTTAGCTAGGACTCATTCAATTGGAATCTAACAATGTTATTTTTTGAATCTCCTTAAACACTAAAAATTGGTTGTGCTAGGACTCATATGCCCAAGGTGGCATATTAGTCCCAATGTGCTTTTCTAAAGGTTAAGGTCTGATCCTACTCCAATATTTTCTCTTTTAGCCACACTATTTCCAGATCTGAAACCCTAATTTGAGACCTTTAGATGAATTTTCATGACCTTGCAAGTGAGGAGAAAACTCCAACAACTTCCTTCAAGCTTGTAACCTAATCTTCAAAGATCCTTCATGCTCCAAGACATATAGATCTGCAATCACACATGTAAAGAGGTGAAAAACTTGTTGATTGTTATTGAATAGGGGTTTTCCTTGGTCAAACCCATTTTAGGTAATTAAACCAAATGATGAGATAATGAAATAAGGTCATGAAACATGGATAATGATAACCTTGACATGATGATGGATCTTGAATTACTAAAATAACTGATGAATTTTTCTCTTGAATGCCTTAGAAGTGATCTTGTAAACTCTCTTGATGTTGTTGTGGATTCTTGGAATGCTTAACTCTTGAGTGCTTGACTTGATATCATGAAGGCTTAATGAAAATAATGATTTGAGAACTCATTTATATAGGAAATCCATATAATATCTCATTTATTGGATCCCATAGCCGAACATTCATAAAATTTGAACTTAAACCTAGATTTCCATCTCAAAACCCAAAAAATAGGCCAAATGGGACTCATACACCCAAGGTGGTTTATGGGTATCACATGGCCTTTTTGGAGAGATAAAGTGTCGGAGAGTGTAGAAATTAAGTTTATTTGATGTATATGTTGGGATTTTGGTTAAAATATGTCTTGGGATGCAAAATATAGGGTCTTAGGGGCCTATTAATGATCATATAAAGGTCATAAATGCAAGAGGGCCCAAAATTCAAGGTGAAAGTATAAATAATTACATTTTACAACATTAAATTAAGACAAGATTATGTCAATTTAGCTTAAAAGGGCCCTAAATCCAATTTGAATGTGTACAACACATTACAAAACTAGATTAAGGCAACATTAGGTTAATTTTAACATTAATTATTCCCAAATTAAGCAAGGAAAAGGGATACTTTTTCCATTTCCACATTTATTCCCCACTTTAATGAGAGGATGAATTTGCTTCAAACTCACACTGAAATAGACATTCAAGAGGGGTCCAAGCGTACCAATGCAGATGAAAGAGGATCAAAAGGATCAAAAGAGGTGGCCAATGCCCCAGAATCTGAGATCCCACATCAAATTGACATAAGCTCAAGGTGTATGATCTACAATAAAACAAGATACATAAACATGCAATGCCAAAGATATGAAGATGAAAGGAAAAGAAAGAAAAAGTTGATCAAGCTTCGATCATTTTTCCAACACGATGTGGACCAAATCTAGGCTATTTGTCAAAAAATGTACACTCACTCTGAGGTAGTGGAACCTTAGGTTTTCCACTAGGTGAGTATCTGAAAGGGTGACATGATTAAAATATGCTCACAAACACAAGTTACTAAGGGAAGTCATGCCTAAATTCGACTCCCACATAACCATACCAAAGCTATACTTCTTAATAACTTTGATAAGGCACCACACAATAATGATCTTTGAGATTCATGTGACAAGTAAAAATTTGTATTCTTGGATCTCATGAACAAACAATGAAATTCAAGGTTCATGAGGCAAGAAAAGCTTTGTATGCTTGGAACTCATGAACAAACAAGATGGCCCCACAGGCATGCAAAGTGTATTATGCAAGGTGGCCATATAACCGATGTTGTGAATGCAAACTAGTGTAAGATATATTCAAAGAGATTTTTCTTAGTTCATGTAAGGTCTCTTCTTAGGGAATATTGTGCCTAATGTCTCCAAGATAGGACAATTCAAATAAATATCATGCTATTAGAGGAAATCAAACCTAATGACACCACCAAGAAAAGGACGCATCGCAAGAATATGGAAAATCACACAATGAAACATGAGTGTTGATGTATGCCCCCACTTTAAAGTGGTTGCTAACACCATTGCTGCAAGAAATTGCTTTAAAGGAGAAGAAGACATGAGAGCTTACTCAGAAAGCCCTAAGCCAAGTAATATGTTTCCAATAAGTTATATCATGAAAAGGGAAGGGGTTTCCCCCAAAATGTATAACTCAGTACGATGTGAGCCAACTTAAGGCATGTCGTCTAGATCCTGAGCTTGCTCTTATATGTACATGAAAGGTGGTCAACTAGCTAGAAGAGACAATGAAAAGTGACATATGAGGACAAGGCTACCTAGCCCACTTGCCTCCACTCAGTGCAAGACAAGGATGAGCCGAAATGACTAATGAGAGACATGCTAGAGTGAAAATTAGTATCAATTAGAGGATTTAGGTGCCCCAACATAAGGAAGAGCACCACATTCCTTAAGATGTTTAATTCTATCACTTAAAGCCATACTTTCATTAGTAGAATGACCACGAACTCTATGATATGCACAAAATGAATTCCTATAGTAAAATCTCTTTTGAATTCTTGGAGGGAGAGATATCAAACGATCTTGGAAAAGTCATAAAAAGATACCTTTTTGATCAATAGAAGAAGGTGTTCCTTTATTTTGGGACAAATATATCTCTTGCTTAGTACACAATGTCATACTTACACAAGACTCTTTAGATTGCGAGATTTTGTACTCTTTTTTAAAGGAAGGTGTAAAATATAACAAACTCGAATCATTTGTGTTTTGCAAGATGGCATTGATACTAAGAGAAAATTTGTTTGTTTGTTTCATTTGTTTCAAAGAATGATAATCAAGACCACTAGTGTATATTAGTTCAGGATGCACTAATATTAAAGTTGGATTAGTGGAGTCTTTTGTAATAGTGTTGATATTGAGCGAAGGATTTTTTATTTCTTTCAAGGGACAATAACCAAGACCTTTAGTCATTTCTTGCATGTTAGGCTCTATAAGGACACATATACCTTATTCTCTAGCACCACATCCTTTTCAAATATAACCAAGTTTCTTCATAATTTCATACCCTTTTTCATTTCTTTCATATTTGAAGGTTGTTGATGGTTAGTTTCACCAAAGATTTTTGTGTAATTTTCTTCTTTTATCTAAAAGGCGGTTAAAGGGTATGCGGGATCATCATGGAAAAAAGAGGCCCTTAAGTGGCAAATTTTTAAAAAAGCAGAGTTAAGAGCTTATAAAAATTTGAATAAGTTATCTATATTATTTCAAAAATATGCAAGAATAAGATGGCACAGAAGCTACTGAGTATTTTTTTTTAAAAAATCTATTTGGTGAAAATTTGAAATTTCAATGCGGGTTGTACTTAAATTTAGGGAAAAAATAAGAAGTGTTTTAAACCATCTAACCACAATAAAATGATAATATTTTTTATAATATTTTTAGACATAAGTAGAGGGACTCATGTCACAGATGTGATGCTATATTTTTGTAATTTTTTTTCCAAGTAAATAATTAATTATGATTTTTATTACAACTTTTAAAAGAAATATAAAAACTTCGTATGTCGACCACCTTAACTTGGTCAAAACTTCATGAAATTCAATTTTCTTTTCTTAATCCTATAGTATGCAAAGCATAGAATGTGATGCATGTTTTGGATTCAAAATGTGATACAGGTTAGAGAAGCTATATATGTTTTCAATCAAACTATCAATCGGGGACTTTAGTCATAATTCCAAATGAAAATGAATAATAATTATTTATTAAATTCAAAGTAAAGCATAATTTATATTGGTGAAGTCAGGAGTCCTCACTTTAAAATGCCCTAGAACACCATCAATTTTGGGTAAAAAGTAAGTCGACCACATACCCTACAAATACCCATCATATTGCCACTTTTTGGCCCATCATGATCCACCACTTTTATACCCTAAAGATTGGGTGCTGAAGGAGTCTCCTGAATTTTTGTTAACATTACATCTCCTTTTTCTATTGTTAGAGTCTTGTTTATGATCTTGTCTCATGAATGTAGGTGTAAATCAATGATCCCAAAACATCTTCGCGATATATAATTTTGAAGGGTTTACCTTTTTTCTTCTTGCCGCAGTTCCACTTCTATAGTTGGTGTTAATGTTTTCAAAGGATTTTCCTTTTTTTTCATAATGATCAAACAATTATTTCATTTAGGGTCAGCTTCAAGTGTGTACACTTTATTGTTGTATACATACTTCATTATATGATGAAGAGTAGAAGGAACCCCATTCATTGCATGAATCCATGGTCTGCCTAAAAGAAGATTATATGAAATATCATGAGGTATAACATGGATTGGTGATTCTAATGTGGCCTTTCCAACTATAAAAGGGAAAGTGATCACACCAAGCGGTTATTTTCTGACATTGTAAAATCCCTTAATAGATAAAAAGTTAGGTTGAATTATTGATTTATCCACACCAAGCCTATCCAAAAGGATTACACTGCACATGTTAAGAGTGGAGCCATTGTCAACAAGGGTTCACTTTATGCCTATTCTCTTGTATCTAGTTGTTATCATGAAAGCATCATGTTGTTTTGCACTTTGAAAGGAGGGATCTCACTTTGGTGGAAAACAATGTCAACATTTATTCCTTGAATCATGGCTACTATGTCATTTTGTTGCACAATAGAATGGCTATGAAATTGTTGTGAAGAACTTTGAATCATGTTAAGATAATGAGGGGAGGCTTGAATAAGGTACAAGAATGATATCTTAGCAGGAGCATTCTTTAATTGCTTAACAAGATTATATTCCTTTCCACTAAGAGCACCCAGAAGGATAGGGTTAGGAAGGATAGGATTAGGCAAGGGGAGAGATGTTGAAGGTGTTTTTCTTGGTTATGGATTATTCCTAGTGTTATATGTATGAGTAAAGATATTATGACTCAATTGTTGTGAAACATTAGTCTTAGGTGGGTAAAGGATAAATTCAGGTTTGTTTTGAGTTTGTGGTCATTGTGAGGGTGGGTAAAGAATTAGAGGGTTCAAAGGATGTCCCACAGGGTATGTAGGAGGTCTAATCATCAAGGGGGATGTAATGGAAACTTATGCATTCATAACCTCAACGGTCTTGGTTTGATGTATTTTTGATAAAGGGAAATCTAGAATAACCTTTTTACCATCACCTAAGGAAGCCACATTACTTTTGTTGTCATTTTCTTGCACCATGATATCCTCCCTAGGAGGAGAGTTTTTAGGAGAACTACAAACCAAATGTTCTTGACATTCAAGGATTGGTTCTTCCAAAATGACTTGATCACAAGTAGGGGAATGATCAATGGTTGAATTGTCTTGCTCAACAAGGTTTTCCCTAGGTGAAGAGGGACAACTAAGATTCTCATGACTTTCATCGATCAATGAATCTTCTTCACAACTAGGATAGATACTAGAAAAATAACAAGTATTATTTTCATGATCATTTATGATTTTATTCCTTTGTTCCCTAATGTCTTCCAAAATAGGATAGGTAGGGGAAGAAACATAAAGAGGGTTGTTATAGACCTTAAATATTTTATCATCTAACACCAACATATCCTCATCATTTACAATCTCATCCTCTTCCACTAAATCATTCTCACAAGCAAAGAGAGAATGGAAATTAGGTAAGGTGATGTTTAGAAATGTGTCCATGATGTCATTCTATTTTGCTAAAATATCTTCCAATGTAGGAGAGTTTATAGAATAGGAGCTTTCAACAATGTCATGATTCCCAATGAGTGCATCTTCTAACACCTGAATACCTTCATCACATGTATGAGAGGTATTAGGAGAAGAGCAACTACGATCATCAGGATTGGCTATATTTTCATCTTCTTCTATCACATCATTCCCACAAATAGAATAGACAAGAGGGGGTGTAGGTTTAAGGAAAGAATCACCATTTTCACTCTCTTGCACTAACAGACTCTCATAACTAAGGAATGTATTGAATGAATGACCAACATGCTTATTGAATTTCTCTTTACAAACTTGGAAAAACTGAAACTAACATTTGGGTATGTGTAGGATCATCATGGAAAAAATAGGTCCTTAAGTGGCAAAAAATTCAGAAAAATCAAAGTTAGGCAACTTGATATAAAAATTTGAATAAGTTATCTATATTATTTCAAAATTATGTAAGAATAGAATCTGTAGCAAATTGAATGTAGTTTCTAAACTACAAGGTTTGTTTAAAAAAAACAATCTATTTGGTGAAAATTTGAAATTTCAATCATTAGTACTTAAATTTGGGAAAAATAAGAAGTAGGTGTGCAATGGAGCCACCCTAATATAAAATAATAATATTTTTTTATAAGATTTTAGATATAAGTAGAAGACTTATGTCCCAATGTGATGCATGTTTTTTGTAATTTTTTCCAAGTAAATGATTAATTATGATTATTTTATTACAACTTTTAAAATATAAAAACTTGTATGTCGACCACCTTAACTTGGTCAAAACTTCATGAAATTCAATTTTTCTTTTTAATCCTATATATGAAGCATAGAATGTGGCATGTTTTGGATTCAAAAAATGTGATACCATTTGAAAGTTATAGATGTTTTCAATCAACCTATCAATGAGGACTTTAGTCATAATTTGAATAGAAAATGAATAATAATTACTTATTAAATTCAAAGTAAAGCATAATTTATATTGGTGGAAAGCTAAGAATCTCCTTTAAAAACCCTTTTCATTTCATCAATTTTGGGTAAAAAAAAGGTTGTCAGCCACACACCCATCATATTGCCACTTTTTGGCCCATCATGATCTTGCACATACCCATTTGTGAACAATAATCTATGAAAACACAAAATGCAATGTAAAGACCTAGAATAAAATGCAATTTTTAGATTTCAAACAAGGTAATTTACTATTACACTATGGAATGACCTCAAAATGAAATGTTGTAAATGAAAATTTGGAATTAAGCAATGCATGGAATGAACCGATTTAAGCTAGATTTAGTGAAATGCATGTAACATTAACTCAAGCAACTGAAATAGATAACTAATGGCAGAAACCAATAGTGCAGAACACAAGGTTTTTGATGTTATAAAAGGAAGTTTTATATTTGAACTAGAACTAAATCACCCAAAGAGGCGTATGAGTCCCACTTAGGGTTTTTTCAAAAATTTCAAAAAAATTTAAGTGATTTTTAGGTATTTTAGTTTGTATGATTTGTAACCTAAGTGAAAATGAAAATTTTATCTAATTTTCAATTATTTGAGATGTAAAAATGCATCCTATATGCACTTTCACTAATGCAAGACTTAGAAACCCTAAAATTCCAATTAACTATTGCAAAATGCAATGCAATGTTAATGTAAGCGAGATCTAGGATGATGATGCACTCCAAATTAGAAAGTGAAATGTTCTTAATGTGGGTTCACCAAAATGAAACAATGGAAAATGGGATTGATTTTGTATGGTTTAGAATATAGAGAAAAACCCATTTTCACAATTATCTCATTGAAGGGAAACTCTAAAGATCTCAATCCAATGAAGAAAGTGGAAAGAGATCTAACAATAGGGTATCCTAGGGTTTAATTTATGATTAAAAGAGGTGTTCACCACCAAGTTAAAGCTTAATTAAATGACCTAGAAATGCAAATAAATTAGAATAGAAAGGTGTAAAAGTAGAAGTGTGCACCTAGAAACCTATAGAGGCTTGAATGAGGACTTGAAATTGCAACAACATTGATTTGATGTTGATTGGCACTCATATGCTAGTTTGGGTGAATTAGTCCTAGATTTTTTGACATATGGCTTCCAATGTTGTCATTGATAGCAACTGAAGTCATCTTCTTGGTTTGCAGATCTGTATCTAGTCATACTAGCAGATAAAGTGAAATATTGTGTTACATGCAGAATATTTGAAGAACAGGGTATTTGATCAGTCATTCAATTTGTCTACTTCACCGGATCATCGCTTTGTGTTGTGGACCCTTGGGATTGCTTGTTCAACACGTATATTATCTTATTGCTGAATTTTGTGGTGTTGCATTAGTTGCAGTACGAGCTTGGAGGTTTGGTAGGATGTTTACTATCTATTTGTTCGTTGTACCTAAATCAATGAATGTAGCGCATTGTGGATGTGTAAAGTGGAATTATTTAAAAAAAAATTACGTTCAAATATTTAATTATGGGTCATAGTTACAGTCTAGCCGATGGTGTTCGATCCACATTGAAAATCCAATTGTAATTTGGGCTGACAGTTGATAATATTTTCAAGTTTTATCAAGACTGACGTATAGCAATTCTATTTGTAGATGTGGATATATATAAGATGTTCAATATATCATTTGGAATATAAAAAAAAAGTGGTGGTGTGTTGCAATCATTAGGAAGAGTGATTAGGTGATTATGCACAGTTTCACTTGTGCATTAATATTTTTGCAGTGAGAGTTGTGCAAAGCAGAGCAGAATTGTTGAATCAATCTAAAGGATAGCAGATTGTCATCAGAGCTCAATTGGAACTGTAATTAGGCATTGTGGATGCTATTTTCATTAGTTCACACTTTTGGATTTATTCCAAATCATTTTAGGGTAGTGAGCCCACCCATTTTGAGTAGTGATCCTAAATGCAAGTGCATTCCCATTTTGTACTTATTTTGGGTATACTCATATTATATTGTGGATTGGCCATCCACTGTGGTTTCTCCCCTAACAGGGTTTCCACATAAAAAAATTGTGGTGTTATGATGTTGAGATTATTTTCATTTTGTTGATGCATGTTTCTTTTATTGAATGGTTAAATTAAATCACTAAATAATAAAGTTGATTTTTTGGTCAACACTAATTCAGCCCCCCTCTCAATGTTGATTGTTTCCAACAATTGGTATTAGAGCTAGTTCCTTGAAAGAATTCTTATAGCTTGGGGAGATCATGGAAGGTGTTTCTCAATGGATAGAAGTAGTCTTCAACAACAACTTATGGTGGCCCTTGATGACCTAGATCAGTCAAAATATGAGAACTAGGAACTGTAAGAAAATATTGAGAGTGTAGAAAAGTTTATTCAATCACTAAAAGACAAAATCAATGAATCAAGGGAGAAAAGAAAGGAATTATGTGGTCAACTCAAATAGAAGAAAAAAGGTATGGAAGATCAACAACTCAGTCTGGATCTAAAGGAGAAAATAGAAGAATGTGAAAAGTTTTCCAAAGAGAATGTTGCCTTGAAGCAAGAGATAGAATCCATCAAGATGAAAATGACCAAGTTCATTGAGGACGGGAAGAAGAATGAAGAAAACATTGCACAGTCTTTGAAAGAGAAGTCTAAACAATGCAACCAACTAGATAATGAATTGGAGCAATCCAAGAACAATGAAGAAATGCTTGAAAAACAGCTTGATAATCTCAAAGATGAACTTGCTACTATAAATGAGTATAAGAAGAAATTCAAAGCAAGCTTATCCAAACTTGATGAACTGATCAAAGGATAGAGAACTGGTGGTGACAGATGAGGTCTTGGATATGAAGAAGGAGAAAGTTCTAGATCTGGACAAAGGAACTCTAGACAAAGGAATTCCAGACAAGGAATATTCAGAAAAGGAAGTCAGATGAAAGGAACTAGAAGAAATTTGGTAAGGAAACCAAATGCTCAAATATTTAATGGCTATTTTTATGTCTACAACAAATTTGGTCATATGGATTCTCAGTGTAGAAGTAGGGTGAACACAAGTAGACCATCATTCTCAGGTTAGTGTTTTAATTGCTATAAGTATGGTCATAAGTCAAGTCAATATAGAATTGTGATGAATAACTTTCATAGAGATGTTAGATGCTATACATGCAATAGATTTGGACATATTGCTAATCAATGAAAATCAAGTCAAAGTCAATGGAATAGTTGGTCTGGACAGAGAAATATTGTGTGCTACAACTGTAACAAATTTGGCCATATTGCTAGATTCTGCTGGAATAGAAGAGGTCTGGTAAGATAGAACATGCAATAGGATGTTAAAGGAAAAGGAGAAGTCACTAGTGGTGAGATTAAGAAGAAAATACAAAAGAAATGGGTGAAGAAGAATCCCTCTGTAGAAGGAAATGGACCTACACTAGAAGCAACTTCTAGTAATTCCTCAGGGAATTAGTTTTGGGTCTCTGGCTTAGGGGGAGCTATCAAGAAAAGAAAAAAACTCTTAAACCCCCTATTGTAGGTGAATGATAGTGGAATCCAGATATATCCAGTAGGAGAGTTGATACTTTTCAGATGTTGTTTGACCAGTTAGAAGCATTAGTGAAGAATATTAGAGATCCGCATAAGAGTCATCTATCTCGATGCTTGAAAGGAAGAAAAATGGATGAGTTAGGGCAAGAGAATTTATTGCAAAATAAAGGAGTTAGGTTTGTGGACAATAAAAGGAATGACTTCAACCCTCATTTCTCATATTGCATTTGGAGAAAAGCGGTTTGGAGAGCTCTAAAGTGATCATTACAAATTTGTGGAAAGACTCAAGAATAAAGGAGAATCTGCAATCAAATTCCATTTTTGTCCCCGAAAGGTATTTATTGAAAACCTATAAATTTGTGTGATTGCAATCATGTCTACTCCTCTAATAGTCAAAGTTAAGGATAGGCCACATCCAAAGTTCAAATGGAATCCATATAATTTTGTAGATATAGAGCCCTTAGGTGCATTTTCATTGGTACGATACAAAGTCTTACATATTGAAGATATTAGGGATTATGTGAATGTAAACATTGAGGACTTGGGAACCTCTCATTTGCTAGATTTGTACTCTCATCATATAATTCAAGAAGCTTATACTATGAAACCAGAATTTAAAACCCTAGAAGATAAGAAATTTATGCAATTTGTAAAATTCCCCATGTTCGAAGAAGATGAATGGGTTTAATATATGTTGAGATGTGTCCATGATGAATTCATGTGGTTGGATGTGTCATTCAAAACCACAAAAGAAGCTATATGTGAGGTCACAGGACTAAACTCCATAGGTAGACTTCCAGTTTTGAAACTTGTGAAGAATGATAAGGCTACTGAAGTGACAAGCTCAAAATGGGATAGAAGAGCAATGACAACAAACGATATTTCCATAGTGGATGTAAAATTTGCATCAATGGTTATCGACTATAAGATCTATCATTCAATTCGGGAGAATTCAGTATCTAACACAACTGTCTATGCAACATATGAAATGGTTTTTTATATAATGAAGACTATGATTTATGTGAACTACTCAGAAGCCAGTTATTGGAGAATTTGGGAAAAATCAAGAAGGATAAGAACATATTCAAATATGGTACCCTATTGATATGTTTGTTCTTCTACTTCTTAGGTGAGGCACCAGGAATTAGTAAAGTTCAATGGTGTAGTATATGTTGGTAGTTGTTCATATATGGAATATGTTATGTGGACTAGGTGATAGACAGAACCACAATACAATCCTATGGGGATACTTTAAAATTTTTCAGAATTTGATGTACGCTATTGAAATAATTCCTGCAAAAATTGTGGAGAATTACAAAGACAATATTTGCTTCATGGTAGACATTGAATAGTGCCATATGGAAGATACTAATCCTAGAATAGTTTGGATCATGCCTATGGGTTGTGAAGTAGATGAGAACATTTTGAGGATGTATATAGAACACCTGCTAAATTCACCACTTGATCAAGGAGAAGAAAGGTTTGGTACTTATGCAGAGAAAAGCTTGCAGGTTCATTCAGAATTGAAAAAGCCCATGATAGTCATAAGGGTAAGAAAATAGATAGAAGCTCTTGTAGAGAGTTTTGGCATCCTTGTGCATAAAATTAAAGAAGTGAGGAGGCAAAGAGAAGAAGCTGAAGCAGCTAAGGAGAAAGAAAAGGTAGAATCAGTTGGTCTGGGAACATCTCCTACTCACACTAGAAGTTCCCCTATAGCTTAGTCAAATCATCTAAATCTTCTAGAAAGAGGAAGAAGAATAAGAGCATTGGATCTTACAAATTTGTGTCTACAGATGAAGAGGAAGAAACTGATTCAGAAGTAGTAAGGGAGATAAAGGCTACTAGTACATAGGCTATCAAATTGAATAAGAGAAAACCTTTTGTCAAAGGAGAAGAAGCAAATAAAAATGCCAAAGTTGACAAGTCCATTATGTCTATTGAGGAAGTTGAGAGTGCAATGGTGAAAGATGGAAATCTCAAGCCACTCTGTGATTGGTATGAGAATTTTGATGAATCTAGTAAGAAAATTCTTGAAGAAGCAACAATTAAGCATATTAATGTTTTTAATAAAGTTCTTGTTGAAATCATGTCTAGTTTTCCTACAAGTCTGTATAATTCTTTGGAGTCTAGGAGGTTGTGTGCCTTATCAGAAGAAGAAAATATGAGGAAGAGAGTTCTTAAAAATTTGTTCCCAGAAATGTCAATTGAAGAAATGGATTTATTCCTTGAAAAGGATAAAAAGGAGGAGCAAAACAAGGGTAAACAAGCTTATGATTGGTGAAATTGATGTTGTTGTCAATGAAACTAAGGAAATTGTGGAATAATTTTTATCAAGGGACACAATTAACATTGGGGAAATCAATACTAAAAATGTTCAAGGAAACGAGGAAGTGAATGTGGAGGTAAATGAATTAGAAGAAGAGGATGTGAATAAGGAGAACATAATTGTACTTGATCCTCCAGAACTTGAGGATATTCTGACTTCTCCTAATAAGAAAAATATAGAGACATCTATGGCAACTAAGGTTCCTGTTGAGGTGCTAGCTAAGGAAAAGGAGGTGCATACTGAAGAACTTGAAATGCCTAAAGTCAATCCTGAATCAAAATCCAAGGTTGAAAAGGAAAAGGATCAAGAAATCAGAATAGAGGAAGTGAAGGAATCTCTATTAGAGCTTCAGGAAGAATCAGATCCTGAGTTGGATGAAAACTCAACTAGCCTATCTACTCTAACTCGAATCAGATGATGAAGGTCGCTAAAATTTCTCAAGCCAAAGCAAGTGAAAAGGTACTAAAATCTCACATAGAGGAAAGTGAACTACTAAAGCTTGCATCTGGAGTTTTACAGAAATTAATGCCTACTTATGTTTTGGACCCAACAGGTTCCTCCTCCAGTGAGTTAAAGAAGCTAATAAATTCTATAGATTCTCATTTTGAATCC
>VDFB02340148.1:0-38546 GCA_007258455.2 Sequoia sempervirens | reverse complement strand
AATGTCTTAAAATTTTTGAATGAGTCAAAGACATCAGACTTGTACTTAAGAAAGTACACCCATGTACGTCTGGAGAAGTCATCAATAAAAGTGAGCACATAGCAGGCCCCTGAAAAGGAAGGAGTCGGAAAGGACATAAGATCACTGTGTACCAACTCTAGGGTTGCCCTAGCACGAGTGGCTCGACCCTTAGGAAAAGGATCGCGATGATGTTTGCCAAGGACACATCCACGACATACACCATCAGCACAAGAAATCTGTGGAAGCCCAATCACAAGTGCCTGAGTACTCATCTGCTGTAGATATCTGTAATTGACATGGCCAAAATGCTCATGCCAAAGCCTGCTCACTGAATCTGCATGTGCTATAAGAGAGGAACCAACAGTGTCTGAACTCTCAAAGCCATCAAATCTGTATAAGCGAGATGCAAAATCCACACTCCCAATAGCCACAACCAAGTCAGGATCATGAAGGTCTTGAATAACCACATCATGTGGTGAGAACTCAACTATCTTACCAGAGCTAGAGTGGCAAATCTGATAAACGGATAGAAGGTTTGTCGAAATGTCAGGAACCAAAAGCACATCTTGTAGACAACCACCATCTAATGAAACGGTACCTGAACTCTGAACTGAAAGTTGTGTCGAGTCACCAACTGCAATATGTCTAGTGCCTGTAGGGGCAAGAGCAGTGACCAAATCCTCTGTGTGTGTCATATGGTGAGAGGCACCAGAATCTAGAATCCAAGTGGATTCTGAGGACAATGCTCGTGCAGAAAGAGCATGACCTTTCCCTATGGGCTGTGAAGGAGGCTGAGGTGCACTGATATTATGCTGCTGCATGGCTTCCTCCAAAGCCTCTAAACATTTCCAACACCTGGAAACTGGATGTCCTTCCTTGCCACAAAAACTGCAAGGATCACCAGATTTCTTCTTAGTCTTGGAGGAAGACTCACCAGACTTCGAAGATTTGCCCTGTTTAGAATTGGACTGTGGTTTTGAATCAGACTTAGGTGGTGGCTTGGAGGAATTCTCACTAGCCCTTGAATCTTTCTTAGGCTTTGGTTTCTGCTTCTGTTTTTCTTTGGAGGACTGGGCTACCAATGCTTGGTTCTGTGAACCTGAAAGTGAATCCAACTGCTTGAGCTTAGCTTGCTCACGAGTTAGACGATCACAAAATACCTCAAAAGAAGGCATGACATGTCGAGCACCCAAGGCATCCATGGTGGAATAAAAGGTCGAAGAGAAGATCTGAAATGGACCCCGAAGCTTGGAGAGAATTAGGAAGATGCACTCTGTATCAGTCTTAACTTTTCCACAACCCTGCAAGATAGATCTTTGTTGTTTGAACTTCATCAAAAAGTCCTCAATGGAGGGAAACGAATCAGGTACCAAAGAAGTTAACTCGGCCTCAAGCTGCAAAGCTCTGAACTGATTGACAGTACCAAAAATTCCATCAAACTTGGTCCAAATGGCTCGAGGAGTGAGACAACCCTCAAGATGAAATAGGAGACTGTTGGAAATGTGTAAAGTCATCAATCCCATAGCCTGATCCATATTGTTCCTGTGCTGCATAACCTCAAAGGCGCGAGTCAACTGAGGCTGAACCTCATCCAAACAAGACCATAACCCTTGAGACTGGAGTAGAGTCATCATGCGACCCTTCCAAGTGTGATAATTATGCGGTGTGAGAGGTTCAATAGATCTGTTGGCCATCCTGTGAACTGTGCCTCAACTGCTCTAAATTTTTTTATTATTATTTAGTGGTCTTTCAGAACTAGACAGAAGATGCTGAAGGGGTTTGTTTGTTTTGTTTTGGTGTTTGTAGATTCTGGTTTTCTAATGTAAATGACAGAAAGCAAGAAAAAACAACCCCCCACAATGCAAAAATCCAATCCCCAGTACAAACTGAAAGCCAGAAAATAATAGAAAGTAGTAGATGATTGAGACAAATCTATGTGTACCTGAAGAATTTACTGATGAAATAGACTGTAGATCTAGATAGCAATCGCATGTAAAAAAACTTTCAAGTCAAAGTACGGCATCCGCGGGGGTTTGAAGTTCTGCCTTTTCAGATCTGCCAATGCAGACATCGGCTCATGCATGACGTTCAAAGGAATAAGGTGCAAGACTGGTAAATGATACCAGGAAGGACACCACTGTGAACAACACAGAGGACACCCAAAAAAATGCTAGATCTGATGCATGCGCTTGTAAAAAATGCTAAAACAGAGAAGGACACCCAAAAAAATGCCAGATCTGATGCATGCGCTTGTAAAAAATGCTAAAAAAAATTTGATTTCTTTGGGCAAGGAATACCAAATCTGAAAACTACACCTAGAACCTCTCAAATTAGCTGAAGAATCCCAAATTTCTTCTGTCAAACCCTTGCTCCCTTTTTTCTTCAAACATTAACAAGCTACATTAGATCCAGCTCTGATACCATGTAAGATTTGATGAAAAACAAATCTATTAAGCCCAAGAAACCTGCATGCAAAAACCTGTCACAAGGAAGAAATCTATAGGAAACAAAACAAGGGTTTTGCTCTGACAATATGAAGAGTTTATTATCAGATTGAAAAAAGAACATCAAGAGGTCAATACAATACAAGAGATCAATCCTTATAAAAGGAGATCAAAATGGAAAGGATAACCTAACCCTAAGGTGAGTGCATTTAATAATTAATATTAATTATTAAATGACTAATATGTGTGCATAAAGTGAAATCTTAAGAGGAGAGTAAAGTTAATTAATTACTTTACTCTAACACAAGTTTCTCCACCCTTAAAAATAGAAGAATATTGGGTTTTGTAACATGAAAAATGACTGTTTGAAGTTGTTGAGTGACTGGGAGTTGATTTGATAGTAGCCACTTTGCAAAAAAAGGCCTAATCTAGTAGCCTTTTCCTGTGTACAGTCAAAGGATCTGATAGTTTCTTTCAAATAAATCATTGAAAGATTTTCTTATGTTGATGAGGGAAGTAAAGGGTCTCTAAATATGTCTTGGTTCTTAGAATATGAATCTGATTAAGGGTTTGTAAACTTACAAAGGAACTTGATGAAATGACTGCTCAAAACAGAGATTTTGTTAAAACAGTAAAAGGAATGGCATTAAGTGCTTGGTAATAGTCAGTCTGATGGTATTATTGGTGTCTCTGTGTATGGATAAGTTTTTTGACAAGATTAGATGGATTTGATGGTTTGAGAAAAGATCTCTTAAAAGGCAAGTATGGTGTATGACTGCAAGTATGAGTAAATAGAGGTGTGGTTGCCTGTTCTTGTTATGTATCTGTCAAAATAATGGCATTAGAGATGTATAGAGGTTTGGTAATTGGTAAGCATAATGTGTTGCCTTGGAGAATGAGTACATTGGTGATTGCTTGATGTACTATGTTGTGGTTTGCTGTGTTTGAGAACTTGATGAATTTTGTAAAAATGCTAATGAGCATGGTGAATGAAGGAATTGTTTTAAAAGGTCTTGATCTGAGTTTTGTCTGATTTTGATCAACTTGATATGGAATATGGTTATGGTGAATTGGAATACTAACTTGTTTTCCTAAATTTTTGTAGAAGTGAAGAATCAAAGGAAGTTGTATGAGAGTTTGATGAAAATAATAGTGAATTAAGGTTATTTGTTCAATTTGATCTTCTCCTAATTCAATTGGGGTTTGATTTACCCTAATGAATGAGTGTTTGTTATGATGCTCTGCATCACCTTGCTATAGGTTTTGGCTTTGGAAACTTATCAGACTTTAGAGCACCCCATAGTTTCAAAATCATATTTATCTTGACTTCACTTTTCCATTATCTTAGTCATTTGTCATTTAGGCTGGCTCCTTAACTCACAAGGCTCTAGTTTGGATATAACAGAAGTTGGTCATTATTTGGATACTAACCATGTGCTGCAAGAAATCATGGGTAGATCAAAGTGGCCATAATAGCATCCACACATTTGGTGACCTAGTATGCCCTTGCCTTAGGTTTATTTTTATAGAATGGAAAACATTGGTTTTTAATCATATCTTTGGTCACAACATCTTTTATTTGAGAAAAGGGAACCTCACCACGTACTTATTCCCGCATGTGGGAAAGAATAGCAACTACTCTCTCAGGGTAAAATGCACTAGTATCCCCAAGTTTATCTCTAATTTGTTCTAGGCTATGCAATATTGGCATGCAAGTTTTTGCATATATGTTTGTGTTTAAACCATCAGTTAATGAATCTCTCAATCTCTTAATCTCACTATTAGTACTTGCAAGTAGTGCAGGTGAAGGTGGAACAGGCGCATTTTCCATGATGTGTACCTAAAGGAGCAATGAGACCTTGCTTTAATATATCTAGATCTAGAGAATAGAAATAATGTACAACACATACATACATGTTCAATTGATTTAAATTTAAAACAACTATTTACAAGCACGATATAGAATATAAATTGAACTTTGGATCTAGATAATAGTTCTTGTGCACGTGTGCAATAAATTTAATGTAACTTCTAGAAATGTTTAAACTATTTACAAGTGAAACAAGTAAATTAAAATTTGAAATATTAATAAATCTAATGTAATTCAAAGTACTTGAATGTGTTCACTCATTTCACCAAAATGTAGAAACTTCTAGTTTTATACATTTAAATATATATAAAATGATCAAGATAAATATATATGATCCATGTGAGTAAATCACAAGGGTCAACAAGTGTTTTTAGAAATATTTGAAAGCATCTCTCTAGATAATGATAAAGTCTAAATGGGTTAAGAAAGAAAATGGTTATTCTCTCTTAGAAAGGGGAAAGATCAATAACAATTAAATTCTAAAATATAATTGAAAAGCACCAAAAAAAATTGTAATAGTTTTAAAGGAAATTTAAAAATCAAACAAGTTATATAGATAATAATTATAATAATAATATTCCATTAGAGTAGGAGTGACTCAATGAAAACCTTGAAAGTACAAAGGGTGCAATGCATGTGTTCAAATTTTTACTCATTCGTGTGATTCTTGAGTTGATTCTTCTAGTAGAATTGTCATAGGTACCTATTTGAAATATCAACCATAGGAATGCTAGTGACAATGTGTGCCCCTCTAATTGGTTGCTACAAAGTATCCAAATATAACTGGAGGTGAGGAAAAAATATGCATTATGAAAAATATGAAAGAACATAATTAGTGGACCATCATGTGTGAGAAGAAATTAATGGATAATAAATATATTCTTGAAGAATAAATGTATATAATAGTATAAGAATATATGCTATATATATCAATGATTATCAAGAAAAGGTTTTCTCCAAGTGTAAAATAATCATAAAAAGGTGGCCCTAAATGCTATATAAATATCCTATATATATACATATCAAACCAGTTATTATGCCAAGTAACATTATAATTGTGCCATTAATGTGGACATATAATTATGATATGATGATATTTGCATGGATAAATGTGTGAATGTTCATGGAATTCAGTATGAATCTATGCTTAATTTTTGGTTGTTAATGATGTGTATACTTTAGATAAAAATAACCTCTTGCAACAAGAAGAAATGTAACCCACATCAACTAGATTGACCAGCCTGTAGCCAAAAGACTCCAAGAAAATTGCAGGGGAGCGTCCAGAACATTGAAAATGTGATAGTTACAAGAAATTATGGAAGTGATCATTAAAGTGGTCAATCGTGAGTCACTAGATCATCCAATAAGATGACATGAGGAAGAAGAAGTTTGTACTGATAAGGAAGCCAACATGACAATTTTCATAGAGCATGTCTCTATCAAACCGTTAGGATAGAGTTTTAATTCTATTTCTCTTCTTATATCTTTTTAATTATGGTTTTAGTTGAAAAGACTATTCCTCTCTCTATTCTTGAGGAAGAGTGGACATATGCATTTAATTTCTATTTTAGTCCTTGTGTGAATAAAACTCCCCCTGAGCTTATATATTTGGATCGATGCTTGAGGAATAGATCTAGTTAGAGAATATAGCTGATAGTTCCAAATTTTGTTTTAATAGACAATAATTTGTTGTTAGTTTTCTATTATTTATTTGCAATGGATATTCACTCATGAATGAGAGATCTATAGATATTCTTGTCATCTTGTAAGAGTTCAATTTATATGCAATAAAGGCATTTCAATTTACTATTATGATTGGTTGATTCAATTAGTGTACATTTGATTTCCCCTATGGGAACAACAACTCTAGCAAGGACCACTCGAGGTACTATTCACCAACCTTGATTGTTGTCATAGATTAGATGATTATACAATTGCATTCATTTCAGGAAAACTCTTAATTACATGCACATGAATGATATCTTGTATCATGAATTATGCTTTGTAATGTTTCCTTGAGTTGTTCTCTGGAGAAGTTAAGTAGTTAAGAGTCATATTTAGTAGTATTATTGAATTATAGAGTTCAAATTTAGGAGTTAATAGTTACAATATTAAGCCAAAGGTACCCATAGAATAAGTAGTAGATTAAGTTATTTCCCTTGTTCTATAAGTTAACGCTTTATTTATTTTCTAGCCTTTACTATTTTTTAATACATGTGTAAACCACCTATACTCACTCATATAGGCCATGTAGATTCCATGAATGCACATACAATTCCAACATCATCAAAAGCTTATGAAGCCCTAGTTGATAATTAAATGAATCCCTTGCAAGATTTTGGTGAACTGTTCAGCTAGGAACTCCTCCTCTGAATTATGTGTCTAACACCAAGTTGACTAAGCATTAGAAAGGCCTTATATTTTTGGCACAGTTTTC
Organism: Sequoia sempervirens; assembly: GCA_007258455.2. Taxonomy (NCBI): domain Eukaryota; kingdom Viridiplantae; phylum Streptophyta; class Pinopsida; order Cupressales; family Cupressaceae; genus Sequoia; species Sequoia sempervirens. Next base: position 31,774 of record VDFB02340148.1, on the reverse strand, counting down.
AAGGATGGTGCTACATTCAGGATTCTCCTATTTAATTTCAAGCTTTCATAGTTTAATCTTTTTCTTTCAACATTAGGGTAACTAGGTTTTAGTCGTCAATACAAAAATGTTTTACTAATAATGTGCAGAAATCGTTGATCCACAAAGTCATAACTATTGTATGTGGAGGCGGTGAGACACTTTGGGAAGATTTCTCCCCTTAATATACAAATATTTAGAGGATATTGGTGATCAAAATGAATAGAGCGAGGGTATTGTTGAAGAAGAATTGTCCTAGACACCAGTACCCACACCAGACACAAAGGAGGCTTCCCAGATAAACATTAACATTATGGATGAGGCAACAATGGAAGACCCACTAGAGCATATAACATTTGAGTTCAATATTGTCAACCAAGAGAGAGCAACTACTTTGAAGAACATACCTCCTTCAACATTACCTATCTTCTATGTTAGGAAAATGTGTCCCATCTTGCAATTATATAAGGTTTATTGTTGATAGGATATATATATATATCCTAGTTACACCAATAGGTGTACTATATAGTGGGAGCATGGGGTGGAGTGGGATACGTGTTAACATTTTTTGTTAACAAAAACTCTTAAATGGATGGCATAAATTAATTTAATGATATATTATAAATCTGGACCGGTCATTATTAGGTTTTAGATCTGATGGAAAATATATTGTTGGCTTGTCTCACCCTAGAAGGTAACCCCATTTTAAGAAAGTGTTGTATTACGAATGTGAGTTGTGATGTATTCGAAGAGTCTGATAGTAGTTGTGTTGTCTCTAGATCTCTAGTGGTGATACTCCTATGAGAAGCTTGATCTACAATTCTATTGTAATCTTTATGATTTCTGAATAATATATCAGGAAACTTTTGGAGTGTGGGGTTTTTCTCTCGAAAGGGTTTTCCCCACATAAACCACTCTGTTGTTGTATGCATGATATTTATGTTTTTTTTGTTTAAGTTTATGTAACTATTGTAAATATCTATAAATTTTTGCATTATTCTCCTCTCAAGATTATTGTAGGAAGTTGTTTTGCTACCTTATCTTCCTTACAAGTGGTATAAGAACTTGATCACCTTTGGTTTCAATTATGGGTTGTTAGGTTTTTTGAATTAATCTAGGTTTAAGTAGGAGCTTATGCAGAAGATACTTTGTGATCTTGTTGTAGGAATTTTCAGATGACAAGTTCATCAGGGAGAATAGAGGTGGATAAATTTTGTAGAAATAATTTTGAGATATGGAAGTTGAAGATGGAGGATTTGTTGATAAATCAAGATCTATGGGATGTTGTTAATGAGAAGGTTTCAAGGACTGTAAATCCTAATTTAGCTACTCAATATGATGTTATGGACTCTAAAGCCAAGGTTCTAATCAGATTGTGCTTGGTGGGCTATATTTTAATCAATATCCATAAGGAGACCTTTGCACAAAAACTACAGAAGAAAGTTGGCGAGATGTATCAAGCCAAATCTTTAGTGAACAAGTTTTTCTTGAGGAAGAAACTGTATTCCTTGAGAATGGAAGAGGGTGGAAAAATTACAAACTACCTGGAATCATTCAATATGTTGGTGGCTCAATTGGCATCAGTTGGTGTCAAAATAGATGGGGAGGAGAAATGATAGATCTTTCTTTGTTCTTTGCCTAATTCATGGGATTCTATTGTTATGGCTATTGGGAGTACTTCAGTTATATTGAATACTGAAGATGAGGTGGGTTTTTTTCTTTCTACAGAGATGAGGAGGATGGTATCCATCATTGCCAAAGATGTCCTAAATTTTCATGGAATACCTAAGGAAAAAGGAGAGAAAAATGAGAAGCATGACAAATCCAAGTCTAAGGGGAGATCTAAATCTCTTTGAAAGTCCAAAGTTATTTGTTGGAACTATAGTAATCCTGGAAATATTTGTAAGGACTAAAAAGAAGAAAAGACGAAGAAAAAGAAGAGATTTGATTCTAATTCCGAGTCTGATAAGGAATATGGTGAAAAATTCATTGTAGCTTTGGAAACTCGTGCAGGATGCATGGTTAATTGACTCAGGTGCATCTTTCCATATGACCTTTAATAGAGATTGGTTTTCTGAATATGAAGAATTTTATGGAGGTAAGGTGTACTTGGGTGATGATTCTTATTTAAATATTATTGTTCATGGTAAAGTTAGAATTATGTTTCCTAATGGTAGAATAAAAAGGATTAATGGTGTTCTACATATCCTTGGATTAGCAAAAAATTTGTTATTTGTGAGAAAACTAATAGATGTGAGTGTTCAGGTAGTATTTTCTAATGCAAGATTCAAGATGGTTAGAGGTGTTATGGTGATTGCTATAGGTTTTAGATATGGAACATTATATAAGCTTGATGCATACATTGTTGAGTTAAATAGTACTTTTGTGAAAAGAAAGTTTGTGGAAGAGGTGAGGGTTTCTTCTTCAACAGATGTTCATGGCTTTTGGGTACCCAAGGATGCTCTTTCTTCTGAATCAAATTTACTTGTAGAGAAAACTATGTTATGGCACTAGAGACTTAGCCACAATGGAGAAAAAGGTCTAAGGACCTTGAAAAATAAAAACCTTGTTGAAGGTTTTTCTAATTGTAATCTTGAATTTGATTTCTCTGAGCATTGCTTTTATGGAAAAAAAACATGTTTTTTTTTACTCAAGTTCTCATAAATCCTGTGGTGTATTGAATCTTATTCATTTTGATGTGTTTAGTCTTGTAGATGTTCCTTCAATTAGAAAATCCACATATTATGTTTCATTTATTGATGATTAGAATAGGAAATGGGTATATTTTCTAAAGAGTAGATTTGAAGTTTCAGTCAATTTAAAGAATTTAAAGCAATGGTTGAGTTACAGACTGGAAATAAAATAAAATGTTTGAGGGATGATAATGGCAGTGAATTTTTCTCTCAATATTTTGATAGATTTTGTAAAGATTGTGGAATTCATAGACAAAATACAACTTTGTATACTCCACAACACAATAGAGTTGTAGAAAGAATGAACAAGAAATTGATCGAGAAGGCTAAGAGTATGTTGAGTGGTGTTGGTCTAGAACAAAGGTTTTTGGATGAAGTTTTTGGTACTACTTGTTACCTAATTAATAGGTCTCCTACATCAGCTATTTTTTATAAGACTCCTATAGAGGCATGGTCAGGTTGCAAGCCTTCATTAAGACATCTTATAGTTTTTGGTTGTGATGCATATGCACATGTGTGAAAGGAGAAGCAAACAAAGTTGGAAAACAAGGTTGTGAAATGTATCTTCATCTAATATAGTTATGGTGTGAAAGGATATAAAATTTGGGTTCTTTTTGCACTAAAGGTAATATATAGTAGAAGTGTTATTTTTAGAGAAACTAAGCCTTCTTCTATTACATTCCAACTAGAAAAAAGTAAACATGAAGATGTGATTCAATTTCCTTCTACACCTCATAAAGTTGAATCAAGGCCCATGGATAAAGAAGAAGTTGAGGAGAGCTCATCTAGCTCTGAATCTTCAGAAGAGGAGGAAGAACCTCCAACTCAACTTTTTCATAGGTCTACAAGGCATAGACAATAGACAACCACCTGAAAGGTATTCACCTAATTATTGGAGATGTATTTTTTCTTTGAATACTACCATGGATGAACCTAGATCTATAGAAGAGGAATTAGATATGAATGATATAGAATCTTGGAAGATTTCTACAGATGAACAAATAGTAGCTTTGAAAAAGAATGATACACAAGATCTTGTACCGTTGCTTGAAGGATGAAAACCTATTGGTTGCAAATGGGTGTTCAAGAAAAGATTGGTTCAGATGGAGGTATTTGTTGATGATGTTTTCTGCACAGCAACAACTTAGATAGAATATAATAACCTATCTCTCTTGAAAGGTGAATCTCTATCAACAAGCCTCAAGAGATAACCCCAATGATCTGTATAGGATCTAGACTAGATTGCAGTATTTAAATGCTTAACTTTTACAATGCTTTTACAATGATTATTCCAAGTTAATTAAATCAAAATTAACTTAAGGAAATAACAAAATAAAGGAATTAGCAAACTGGAAGAAGGTGAGAGAGAAGAAGAGAAAGTGCAAACAACGTTTGATAACGGAGTTCGTCACAAACGTGACTACGTCTCCGGGTCCACTCCAATAGAGAGACCGATCCGATTAACTCCAAAAATCAATTACAAAGCACCACAATCATTTTCCAAGCACTTCGGCAGCATAACAGTGCTCTGACGTGCAAGAATGACTTGAAAACTCTTCAACAAGACCCCTCTTTCGTCACCTCAGCATCAGGACTTCATCACCTGAAAAAAACTTCAATAATCACTCTAACCTCGCACCCCTTTAAATACAAAAAATTGGATCAAATTGGTTACTAACCAATTGATTTACAAAATATTCCTTATCTCTCCAAATTACAAATCAAATATTTGAAAACCTCCATATCTCCCTTAAAAACAACTAAATCTCCCAATTTAACATTTATATTTTAATAATCTCCCTTATAAAATATTCAAAATAATAATAACCTTTCAATTTGTTTAAGCCTTGTCGGCTATTTGATTTTTGGGAGGTTACACTTTCATAAAAAGTTGTTTGTTTTAGAATTATAGGGAGTTGGTTAAAAATTAAGGTATTCGGCCACATACTGCACAACAAAACCAACCGGTGCCAGTTATATATCCAACAGACTCGCTGGCACGTTGGTGGCGTATGATTTAGTTAAGCCGGCGGTCGCGGGTTCCAACCCGGCCGCTGGCTTTTAATAGCCAATATCCACAACTTCTATAACAAAAACAAAACTGTCGATATATACAGTTAGATACGCACGCGCTGGTGCAACGGTCAAGCAGAATTCTCGGAGATGTGTGGTCGGAGGTTCAAAACTCCCCAACGCCCTTTTAACAAACCAAACAACTTTTCAACCAACGCGGATAGAGATGGAAGAGAGCGCCACGTGTCGCACCAGGAGGGTGCCACGTGGCGGAATCTGATTGGCCAATAACACTGACGTGGATGACAACTCAGCATTGACTCAGATGACGTGGACACTGACTGTGTGCCAAATGATGACATGGCTGCCAACTAGGATGATGACGTGGCATGCTGACTAGACCTGTTGACTTGGCGTACGGACTGCTAACTGGGCGTACGGACTGCCGCGTGTCACTCTGTGATTGGTCCATACGATGTTGACGTGGAAGCCACGTGTTAAATTTTGATTCTGCCACTTCAAAGTCCGTACAGTACGGAATGCTGACGTCAGCATCCGTACGGTCCACCTCAAAAAGTCAACTGAAAACTTTGACCGCTTATAAGTTGAGCATACGATGTCGGATTTCGATGAAACGAACACCGTCGGAATCGTCTCGACGAGCTCTTCGCGATGATTCCAACTTCGACAGCTTTTGATGATGCCATTTTTTTCGCTTCCTGGATGCCCTCTGATCCCAGTTTGACCGAAGGTTTGACTGGCTATAACTCGTGCAAACGGACTCCTTTTCACTCCGTTCGAGTTGCGTTGGAATCAGGACACCGAGCTCTTTCTGATGGTGCTGATTTTGGAGAGAAATGAGACCCTTCAATTTTCACTAAAAAATGTCCACCGGATCAGGCCTCCCCACTGAAGACCTTTTGGACCTCCAAAAGTGGCATTTATTCTGACAATAAGTGAGGACTTGGCCTCCCCACTTGTCCTGTATCCTCTGTACATCTGAATACCTGACTCACAAGCATAATCAAGACTGCAACAATATTGTTGAACATAAACATAACTTTATCACTTCCATAAGCATCTACATCAATTGTTGTAGCCATTAACCAACAAAAATTGACTAGCATCAAGCTGAACAGTAATGCAGAAATGAAAGAGAATAAGTCAACAACAATTCGATCCTTTACAATAGGAACATTTTTACCCAAGGATTCATCAATGCTTTCAAGCATCCTTTTCTCATGCTGTATTGCAAGTGCATCCTGCAACATCTGACCCTGGTTAGCTACTCCAAGTTCAAGTGTAGAACCACCTGTACTGACAGACATAAGAGTTAACTCTTTACTTGCATTAATTACCCTCTTTAACTGCCCTGTGTTTGCAAAAGAACGATCAGTCTTAATCCTGTGAGAATGTACAATATAATGAATGCCATCCTTAAACAAGTGATAATTGTTCTTTTCCCTGTAGAAAATAGCTTTTCTGTCATATAAATAAGGGCTACCAAGCACTATCCCACAGATATCCAGTGGAACTACATCAAACTGTACTTCATCCACAAATTTACTACTGATTGCGAATCTTAAGGTGCACTGTTTTGTTACTTGCAACTTATCATTTTCACAAATCCAGCCTAGTGGATAAGGTTTCTTATGTTGTGTAGTTTTTAATCCCAAGTTCTTTACAACACTTTCTGAAATTAAATTCACCTGAGATCCACTATCTATGAGTGCATCAATTTTACTATTTTTAGCAACAACCCTTAAATGAAATAGCTCATTCCTTTTCACATCTTCAGAGAAATCATTAACTGTAGAAGAAGAAGCACAACTAGCAACAGAAACACTAGAAATAGGAGCTTTACCTTTTAGACCCATCGTTGTTATCTTAGTCTCATCATCTGAATCTGAACCAAGATCCATAACAACATTCATGGCTTTCTCCTTACCTTTCTGTTTCTGATTACGTCTTTGAGCCCACTTAGGCTTCAAGTTCAGGATGTAACTTCCAACAGTGATCTTCATCATGACCTTCCTTGTCACAATGAGTGCAAGAAAGTTTCTCATCCTTCTTAACTGTAGCTGCCTTCTTTCCTTTCCCTGCTCTACATTCTTAGAAGATTTCTTTACATCATTATCAAACTTATCAATAAAAGATCCTTTACCCCTTGACTCTAAGTGTGTAGCTTGAACAGACACTTCATCCAAGTTACAAGGGTTCAAAACCAAAATGGAATGCCTAAGGTAGGAATGCAAACCTCCTATGTACTTCAACAACGTGTCTTGGGTGTACAAAGGAACATTCAAAGCAATAGCCCTTTTCCTGAATTCATGGGTGTACTCTTGGACAGTTTGACCTTTCCCTTGCCTAAACATTTGCCAATCCATCATTAACTGCTGCATATGTCCTAAGGGATAAAACTGCTTCTTAAGAGCATTAATAAATTCTGCCCAAGTTAAACTGACTCTACCATGTTGTGAAACTTCTGCCTTAGACTTACTCTCCCACCAAGTTAAGGCTATACCTCCTAAACGAAGAGTAGCTAATTGGATCCTATCAACATCATCTAATAGGTTCTGGACTCTACAATAAACCTCAATTTGTTGAATCCAATCATCCAATTTTTCAGCATTAAGTTCACCACAATATTTAGGCAAGTCAAATTTTACATCCAATTTGATTTTAGGCTTATACCCACTCTTGAAAGGATTAGAAGAAATAGAATGAGGAGAAGATGGAGAAGAAGGAGAAGGAGAAGAGGGAGGAGAAGAAGAAAAGGGATGATCTGTTTTCTTGCCACCATCTCCATGTTGTTCCTCTTTCATGTCTTTGCGATCTTCTTGCTTCGACGAACCTTCTTCACGTTCCTTCCATTCTTGTCTCTCCTGAAAAATTATATCCACCTTTGCCTTCATCTCAAGGAATGCTCTTCGAAACTCCTGCTCACTGATTTCTTCAGGAACCTCCATTCCAGAAACTGACATCTTTGGAAATGTTCTACGCTTCCCGATCTCAGGATTAAAGTCTTCGAGTTTTCCTTCACCCTTCTGAATCCTGGATCTCGTTAGCATTCAAAACAAATAACTGCAATAATAGTCTCCAAGAGCTCTGATACCAACTTGATCTGTATAGGATCTAGACTAGATTGCAGTATTTAAATGCTTAACTTTTACAATGCTTTTACAATGATTATTCCAAGTTAATTAAATCAAAATTAACTTAAGGAAATAACAAAATAAAGGAATTATCAAACTGGAAGAAGGTGAGAGAGAAGAAGAGAAAGTGCAAACAACGTTTGATAACGGAGTTCGTCACAAACGTGACTACGTCTCCGGGTCCACTCCAATAGAGAGACCGATCCGATTAACTCCAAAAATCAATTACAAAGCACCACAATCATTCTCCAAGCACTTCGGCAGCATAACAGCGCTCTGACGTGCAAGAATGACTTGAAAACTCTTCAACAAGACCCCTCTTTCGTCACCTCAGCATCAGGACTTCATCACCTGAAAAAAACTTCAATAATCACTCTAACCTCGCACCCCTTTAAATACAAAAAATTGGATCAAATTGGTTACTAACCAATTGATTTACAAAATATTCCTTATCTCTCCAAATTACAAATCAAATATTTGAAAATCTCCATATCTCCCTTAAAAACAACTAAATCTCCCAATTTAACATTTATATTTTAATAATCTCCCTTATAAAATATTCAAAATAATAATAACCTTTCAATTTGTTTAAGCCTTGTCGGCTATTTGATTTTTGGGAGGTTACACTTTCATAAAAAGTTGTTTGTTTTAGAATTATAGGGAGTTGGTTAAAAATTAAGGTATTCGGCCACATACTGCACAACAAAACCAACCAGTGCCAGTTATATATCCAACAGACTCGCTGGCACGTTGGTGGCGTATGATTTTGTTAAGCCGGCGGTCGCGGGTTCCAACCCGGCCGCTGGCTTTTAATAGCCAATATCCACAACTTCTATAACAAAATAAAAAGTGTCGATATATACAGTTAGATACGCACGCGCTGGTGCAACGGTCAAGAGGAATTCTCGGAGGTGTGTGGTCGGAGGTTCAAAACTCCCCAACGCCCTTTTAACAAACCAAACAACTTTTCAACCAACGCGGATAGAGATGGAAGAGAGCGCCACGTGTCGCACCAGGAGGGTGCCACGTGGCGGAATCTGATTGGCCAATAACACTGACGTGGATGACAACTCAGCATTGACTCGGATGACGTGGACGCTGACTGTGTGCCAAATGATGACGTGGCTGCCAACTAGGATGATGACGTGGCATGCTGACTAGACCTGCTGACTGGGCGTACGGACTGCGAACTGGGCGTACGGACTGCCGCGTGTCACTCTGTGATTGGTCCGTACGATGTTGACGTGGAAGCCACGTGTTAAATTTTGATTCTGCCACTTCACAGTCCGTACAGTACAGAATGCTGACGTCAGCATCCGTACGGTCCACCTCAAAAAGTCAACTGCAAACTTTGACCGCTTATAAGTTGAGCATACGATGTCAGATTTCGATGAAACGAACACCGTCGGAATCGTCTCGACGAGCTCTTCGCGATGATTCCAACTTCAACAGCTTTTGATGATGCCATTTTTTTTGCTTCCTGGACGCCCTCTGATCCCAGTTTGACCGAAGGTTTGACTGGCTATAACTCGTGCAAACGGACTCCTTTTCACTCCGTTCGAGTTGCGTTGGAATCAGGACGCCGAGCTCTTTCTGATGGTGCTGATTTTGGAGAGAAATGAGACCCTTCAATTTTCACTGAAAAATGTCCACCAGATCACCCAAGGTCTCTAATGTTAGGTCTTGAAAATGCAAAAAAAAACTTAGTGATAAATGTGAAAATGCTAGTAATCACAAGGGGCCTTGCAAACAAAATGTTGGAAGTTCTATGTGTCCATCAAATTTAGCAATAATGGTGATGCTTTATGAATCTTGCTCTAATAATGATTTAAAAGAAACAAAAAAAGATGTAGGGTTTGAGAGAGTTATCTAATCTAAAACCTAAGATCAAGTATGCAAATAATAGAGTGTTCAAGATGTACCAATCTTCCAAAATCAATCTTTTCTTAACCAAGATAGAACCCATAGTATCACAAAGATAGTGCAATCTCCAAATGAATCAAATGATTCATATTGTAAATATTCAAACATGCATTCAAATATTCACAATTGAACTTGAGTGCAAAATAGAATATGCCCAGGCTAACTTTACACAACAATCTACAATCAGTAAATCACTAAAAGTATGGACCGAAGATTCCTCAACACCTTAAACACTTTATCATGAACATAAATGAACTATAATGAGCTTCAAGATTAATCATAAACTAACTTAATGCTTAAGAATAAAAGGAGGCACAAGAACCATGCACAAATGAATAACACATAGAAGAACACCAAAGATCAATTCCTTCAATTGTATTAGCTTCACCAAAATTTGCAACAATTAAAGTTCCTCAAAATGTAACAACTCAACAGCTATTAACTATGCCCTATCAGCTATTCACTTATCCACTATCGCCCTTACAAATAAGGAAGAGACCTCAATTTATAACAATTTCTAGTTAGGTCAGCCCAAATTAGGGTTTTACAATTAGGTCAGCCACATAAGTCGGCCTTGACATTTTTCAAAATACCCTAATTCAAATTTACAATAAAATAGTCCAAGGTTAGCCCAAAATTCAACTTTATGATTAAATACATAGCATGGCATAGAATTCAAGATGTGGATGACTTGCATCCAGGTAGGCTTGATGTAAATGGCACATTCTCTGATATCATCAAGTTGAGTCATCCCCTTTATCTTTGTCTTCTTCCCTCTTAGAAATTTCCTGAACTTTTTAAATTACAGCATCCAGGTCGGCTTGAGTTGGGATTGATATTAAATTAATCCTTGCTTTAATTGAATTTAATTCTCCTTCATATTTATCAAAAGTTTTCTCCCAATCACAATAAAGACCTTGATATTTGTCCAAGCTAGAAATGTAGATAGCAACATCTTCAAGTTAGTCTTTCACTATTGGCCCACTATCACTTGGAGAATAAATTTCATGCCACCATTTATGTAATTCCCCCACATTCAAGTTTTTCTTCCCAGGTTTCTTTCTTCCAATAACAATCTCCAAGAAGGAAATGCAACTATCAGAAATTTCTTTCACTTTGTTATGAGCCTTTGATATCTTCTTTGGTGCTTTCATTCTCGACTCATTTCTAAAATTGAAGGCCTTTATCAAATACATGGCTTTACCAATGCTCTCCACTATGAGAATACCATCCTTGATCAATTCATCTGTAGGAACCTCAAATACCTTCTCAAGTTCTCCAATGATAGTGTCATCTAGATTTTGACACTCATTAAGAAATTGGGCCATGTTCTCAGAAAGAGATGATGCCTTCTCATACATTTGCAGTATCTTTTCAATCATACCATCACCTCTCTAACTCACACTTTGCAGCCATTCTTGAGTGTCCTTCATCAAAGATTTCATTTTTTCAATCTCTGACACTACATCCTTGGATACTAACCCTTCTGAAAATGAAGATCCTTCACTACTTTGTGCTTGCAGGGGTTTCACCAGATGTTGAACATATATGTGTACTTCTTTCAATTTCCTTTGCAATTCCTCTTTCTCCTTAGTTTCCTTATCTAGTCTTCTCAGGATTGTCTAGGTTGATTCTTGAAAATCTTCTTTTTCCTGCTCTTTTGTGGATGGACCAATATTAATGATTTTCACTTTGTATTTTGAAGGTCTCACCTCATCTTCGTACTTATCATATGTAGGGGTGGCAACATGAATAATTCTATCATTGAATTCATCTCTAGATATCTTAGAGATAGTTCTAGCTCTTTTCCTCTCCTTAGGTTGTCCCCAACTCTCCAAGAACTTGTCCCAATCTAGAGTTTCATCCTCCACAATGATGGATTTTTTCTTAACCTCTTTTCCAACCATTCTGGGGCAGTTGATTGCTCTATTTTTGCATCCTTCTGAGGAACATCATGCTTTTGTTGATTACTGGAAAAACTATCTTCAATATTTTTTGCATCCCTATTATCCTTCTCTTTATTTTGTTGTTAATTATCCTCATTATGATTGTCTTCACTCTCATCTTTTGTATGTGATTTATCAACATGTTCCTTTACTGGAGGTTAAGAAGGCATTTCTACTATAACTTCTTAAGTTGCTTCTTTGTTTTGTGGCTCTTTCTGTTCTAATTGTTTCTCAAAATCACTTAATTTCCCATCCTTGGGTGTAGGAACCTCTTCATTTTCTATCTCCTCTTCTAGATTATTGGGAACATCCTTCTCTTAAACATTATCCTCTTGATCATCGATATCTTTATCCACTTGTATATTTTATATTGGAGATGTAGGAGGAGAATTATTTCATGTAATTGCTCTCTCCATATTTCCCGCAAGATCATCAGTAGGTGCCTCTTCAGTATTCACCCTTTACTCTTTATTCGCATCTTCTACAGGAGTTTCTTTCTGTTTAGGAGAACTTCTTCTCACATACACTTGTTGATTCTCTCCTAAACTTTCAATATCAACAACCTGGGCCTGAGTGGTTCCCTCTTTAGTGACCTTGGCCTTTTTAGATTTGGCCAACTTTTGACCCTCAATGATTATCTTTCTCTTTTTAGAGGGTTGGGCCTCTTCAATTCCTTCCTCAACAGTCTCCTTGGATGACCTCTTTCCTTGGCAATAGGCTGCCTCTTCTCTTTTCCCTTGGATTGGATTCTAGTTCTTCTTTTGATGATGAATTTTGATTTATCCCCTTCTTCTAAAGGTAGCTCAGCTATGTCATCCTTGGTTGTTTCTTCTTCTTCCTCTAAATGGGATTCTAAATCACCCATAGAGTCATATGTAAACTTAGTTCCATCTAATTCTAGCTCCAGAATCTTATGTTTTACCCATAATTTGGAGTACTTCAAGACAGGGGCATTAAGCACGTTGAGATCCACTACTTCCTCCTCAGACCAATTAACATTAGGAAGTGACTTATCCTTATATTGTTCATAGTCATGGTGTTGTAGGAGGTCCTCATCATCATCTACTTGATCGATAACATTAGCAATTATATGTAGTCTGATCATTCTCAAGGACAATCTAGAGCATTTTCTCCTGATTACTTCAAATTCATCCCTATAGTTATCCCAATAATCTTCTATATGAATTTTATGCTTATCTTCCCTACTTTCTTGATTCTTAGCACCTCCATAGGGATCAAAGTTATCCATATTTATATGTGAATATAAATTAAAATGCACCATCTCCTTCTCAGAATAATGAGCACTTTGGATAGAAGGAAAGGCCTCCAGGACTTCAATTCTCAAAGGGAATTTAGCTTCGAGCCCTGTTTTGTGCATATCTTTTACTATTGCATCAAATTCCACTAGTTCCTTAGTCACTTCCAGCAATTATATGTAGGAGGTCCTCATTATCATCTACTTGATCGATAACCTTAGCAATTATATGTAGTCTGATCATTCTCAAGGACAATCTAGAGCATTTTCTCCTGATTACTTCAAATTCATCCCTATAGTTATCCCAATAATCTTCTATATGAATTTTATGCTTATCTTCCCTACTTTCTTGTTTCTTAGCAACTCCATAGGGATCAAAGTTATCCATATTTGTATGTGAATATAAATTAAAATGCACCATATCCTTCTCAGAATAATGAGCACTTTGGATAGAAGGACAGGCCTCCAGGACTTCAATTCTCAAAGGGAATTTAGCTTTGAGCCCTGTTTTGTGCATATCTTTTACTATTGCATCAAATTCCACTAGTTGCTTAGTCACTTCCAGAAATTATATGTAGGAGGTCCTCATCATCATCTACTTGATTGACAACATTAGCAATTATATGTAGTCTGATCATTCTCAAGGAAAATCTAGAGCATTTTCTCCTGATTACTTCAAATTCATCCCTGTAGTTATCCCAATAATCTTCTATATGAATTTTATGCTTATCTTCCCTACTTTCTTGTTTCTTAGCAACTCCATAGGGATCAAAGTTATCCATATTTGTATGTGAATATAAATTAAAATGAACCATCTCCTTCTCAGAATAATGAGCACTTTGGATAGAAGGACAGGCCTCCAGGACTTCAATTCTCAAAGGGAATTTAGCTTCGAGCCTTGTTTTGTGCATATATTTTACTATTGCATCAAATTCCACTAGTTGCTTAGTCACTTCCAACAATTATATGTAGGAGGTCCTCATCATCATCTACTTGATCGATAACATTAGCAATTATATGTAGTCTGATCATTCTCAAGGACAATCTAGAGCATTTTCTCCTGATTACTTCAAATTCATCCCTGTAGTTATCCCAATAATCTTCTATATGAATTTTATGCTTATCTTCCCTACTTTCTTGTTTCTTAGCAACTCCATAGGGATCAAAGTTATCCATATTTGTATGTGAATATAAATTAAAATGCACCATCTCCTTCTCAGAATAATGAGCACTTTGGATAGAAGGACAGGCCTCCAGGACTTCAATTCTCAAAGGGAATTTAGCTTTGAGCCCTATTTTGTGCATATCTTTTACTATTGCATCAAATTCCACTAGTTGCTTAGTCACTTCCAGCAATTATATGTAGGAGGTCCTCATCATCATCTACTTGATCGATAACATTAGCAATTATATGTAGTCTGATCATTCTCAAGGACAATCTAGAGCATTTTCTCCTGATTACTTCAAATTCATCCCTGTAGTTATCCCAATAATCTTCTATATGAATTTTATGCTTATCTTCCCTACTTTCTTGTTTCTTAGCAACTCCATAGGGATCAAAGTTATCCATATTTGTATGTGAATATAAATTAAAATGCACCATCTCCTTCTCAGAATAATGAGCACTTTGGATAGAAGGACAGGCCTCTAGGACTTCAATTCTCAAAGGGAATTTAGCTTCGAGCCCTGTTTTGTGTATATCTTTTACTATTGCATCAAATTCCACTAGTTGCTTAGTCACTTCCAGCAATATGAGCTTATTTTTTGGGTATCTTGGTAACCTCAATGGCATTGTTGGTGATCCTTTCACTCTGATATAAGAGAACTTTTGGAATTGAATGAACCATTGGCCATATTTTCCTATCAATTCCATGGCTTCTACTAAAATTTTGACATGTAGTGCATCTTGCAACAACTTTGTAACATACATGAAAAAGACATCATTTACCCTCCTATAATTTGATGTATTAAATTGAAGCTAAGGGAAAACATCACATATCCTATCCTTTCCCAGAACCCCCTACAACTCAAACCCTTGTACTTATTCTTCCTAGCCAACATGTACACAAGGTAAGAAGTCATTGTGAATTGCTTTTTATCCTATACATTCCTTAATTTCACATCCAGGTTATCACTTATGACACCTACCCAATACTAATGGGTTCCCTTCACAGTCTATTAGATAATATAGAACATCCAACTTCTAAATATGAAGGCATCTTCCAATCCCATTATTCTTCCTAGGAGGGTAATCAAATCATTGTATTCCAACTTAAAATAACTCTTGTGTAATTGCTTGGGAAACTTTGAGTAATGTGACTTTGTCTTGGAAATCCAATTACTGTTCATCATTAACAAGGCCTTATTAGGATCCTTTGCATAAAAATATTCTGCTTCTTTTATGTTGATCCTCACTAGCTTCTGATGTGAACCAATGTTGAAAGTTTCTGCTATAGATTCTTCTGTCAAGATGGTCATGATTCTTCCTTGAGGCCCAACTATCACTCTCTTGTCTGAATCATAGTGTTTAGCACACTCCAACACTAGCTTTTTATATTGTAATGTGGGTGGAAATCCTGCAGCTTGGGCCAATCCTATATAGGTGATGATCTGTGCAAGCTGGGAAGGTGCATTTCCAAACGTCTTCTGCTTAAAGTCATCATAATCCACATGCCCCATGTTGGTATCACTGATCTTGCTCCATGTTGAAAGAATCTTGGATTTGGGCCAAATTTCCTTGAATTCATACTTCATCCTTTTAGCTCTTCTTTGAGGTTCCTCGGGACCAGTCTTAGATGCATTTTACTTAGATCCCTTTGTTGGAATAGACTCAACCTACATCTGTTAGAAAGAAGAAATAATTACCATGGTATTAAGCATAATCAAGCATCCTAATTATATTATCAAGATTACCATGAGAATCCATGAACATTACATAATTAACCTTTAAAACATCATGGAAACCCTAAAATCCCATCACATAAACCTTAGAATGAAACATTACAATACTTCAAAATTTTCACCCCTTCAGAGATTTTAGTCATGAATGAATTTCGGGGAATCAGCCCTGTTGATGATGTTTTTTGCACAACAACAACTCAAAAAAAATATAATATCCTATCTCTCTTGAAAGGTAAATCTCTATCAGCAAGCCTCAAGAGATAACCCCAAGGTCTCTAATGTCAGGTCTTGACAATGCATAAACAACTCAGTGATAAATATGAAAATGTTGGTAATCACAATGGGACCTTACTACAAGAAAAATACTGAATCTCAATTTATCAAATCTAGCAATATAATGATACTTCAATCCTAAATTTAACCCAATAATCAAAGAAATAACAAAAGATAAGGGTTTCAAAGATATTTCTAAACTTTGATATTAAACCTAAGATTAACAATGCAAATGAACAACTCTCGAAATGGACGAATCCCTCAAAACTAATCTCTACTTGACCCAGATAAATCTGCAATCTTATAGAAACAGTGCAATCTTCTAAGGTGTTAAGATTTTCAAATCATGAACATTTATTAAAACAACCCTATTGCAATTGAAATGAATAAACCCTTACAATCAAACTAAGCAAAATGAATATAAAATTCCAGGCTAACTTTGCAAAGCAACTAACAATTAGTTGGTTGCGAAAAGTGTGGACCAGGGATTGCTACAACACTTCAAATATCAAATCATGAACACTATTAAATAAAATCTAATCTAAATACTATCTTCCTCAAAGCAATTCTAAAGATAGAATAACAAGAACCATGCAAGATAAGAAGAAACACAAGTATGGCACCAAATCACAATGTCATTACTTGCATCAAATTATCCACTGTAGCAACAATTCCAGCTTTTTGTTACAATATTTGCTGGAGATCAACTACTTGCTAACTCTTGCTCTATTTAATTCACTTCTAACTATCTCTCTATGTGTCTATGTCTAAAACTTCTTAACCCTTACAAATGAGGCAAAATGCCCGATTTATAGAACCCCCAAAACATGTCAACCAAGATAGGAATTTTACAATAATTAATTAGGCACAACAAGTCGGCCAAGAGAAATTCAAAATAATAAAATATGCATTAAATGCATGAACTTCATCCAGGTTGGCCTGGGATCTCCAATGTAGCTCAGAACAATGCATGGAAAAAATAATAGGGAAGCACAAATCTCGATGTAGCCAATCATTAACTGTCTTCCCCTTTGTCTTTATTCTGATCCAGCATTTCATGAACTTTCAAAAGCACCCCATCCAAGTCGGCCACAGGTGGCAAAGGAAAAACCCTAAGTTGCCTTTCAATTGATCCAATTTCCTCCTTGGATTGTTTCACCGACTTATCCCAATGCACCCTGTAAGTTAAGTATTTGTCAATGACAACAATGTAGGTGGCCGCATCATCTAACTGGTGCTCAGAAATAGAATCATCATTAATTGGGGCATAAACATCATGCCACCACCTTCTCAACTGTTCCAAACTCAAATACTTGGGAGCAATCTTCCTTCTCCCTATCATAATCTCAAAAAAGGAAATGGAGCCATTGTACACACCAGCTAGGGTCTCATCAATCTACCTCCTTTGTTTGTAGATCTTCTTCAAAACCTTCTGCCTAATCTGCAATGCTTCAAACCACTCCCAAGGTTCAGCAGCTCTAGAGGAAGGAAGAATTCTATCAGTTACTAGCTTATCCCTTGTGTACTCCATGATAGTTTTGGTTTTCTATAGTAGGAGATCTGTGTCTTCTTTGTCCCGAGCCAACACATCCTTCAACCAGTCAACCGCCCTCACAACATCCTTCCCTATTGAAAAAATATCCTTAATAGCCTCATTTCCTTTGGTTTGCACTCCCTGCAGCCAATTTGCAGTGGCAAGATTAGAAGCCTTCATCTTTTCCAGCTCAGTGATGGTTTCTTGAGGTAAAGGTTTTGCAGCAGAAACCGAGGGGTTAATGGATTGCAAGGGTTTCATCAAATCCTCCAAGCATTTCCTGAGATTCTCATTTTCCTTCTTTAGCTCCTGCTTGGTCTTTATTTCCTTCCTCAATCTGCCCAAGATAACCGCACTAGAACCCTGGTAATCTTCAATATCTTGCTCAACAGAAGTGGGCCCTAGATTGAAAGTCTAAACATTGTAATCCTTTCTAGCCACATCATCTCTATTTTTATCTGGAGCAGGGGTGGCAATGTGAACAACTCTGTTATGAGCTTCATCCCTTTGAATCCTTGAGATCACCCTAGCCTTCTTCTTACCTTTGTCTTTTCCAATCTTGGCTAGCAGCTCATCCCAATTTGGTGGACTATCTTCCACAACAACTTGTTTTCTCTTTACCTCCTTGTCCAACCACTCAGGCACAGTGGAATCCAATTGCACTTCAGCTTGTTTTTTTTCATGTTGTTCCTTAGGCACCTCTTCACTCAAATTTTGTTTCTCAGGATTTTCATTCGTCTTGCTTTCCTTTTCTTCAGCATGTTCTTCCTTATGCTCAAGTGATGGAACCTTCACTGCTTCTTCTTCTATTGGAGGTGATTTAACCTCTTTGGTTCCAATAGGTGACTCTGCATAAGCTACCAAAGGAGACAACATTACCTTATCAATTTTTGCCTCTCCACTATAAAGATCTCCCTCATGAAATTCCTCTCCTTCGATATCTAGATGATCCTCAACCTCTTTGGATTCTCCTGGTTTGCTTTGAGCTTCATGAGTAGAAGGCACATCATCATGCTACTTCTCATGAGAAATAACAGGAGGAAGATCTACCTTAGGCACACTATCCTTGGGAGAAGGAGTCCTAGACCTCCTTGTATACACCCTAGCCTTCTCCTCTGAGCTTTCAACATTCACCACTGGTGGGGTAACTTTTTCTTCTCCTACCTTGGAGCTTGCCTTGTCTGACAATTTTATGACTCTTCTCCTTTTGGGTATAGGATCATCAACCTCAGGATTCTGCCCTTCAGTTTCCTTCTATCCAGACTTCTTAGTCCTTGTCCTCTTCTTAGCCTTTGGCTTTCTCTGCTTTTCCGCTTCCTGGGCTTCTGTTTCTTGAACACCTTTTATCTTGATTTTGAAAGAAGAATCCAGCTTACCTTTGCCCTTAAGATCCTGCTTAGTTGACTCTTCAGAAGTAGAGTGAGGATCCATATCTCCCATCAGCTCATAGGTACATTTCACACCTTGATTTTCCAACCCCCATAGCTTATTCTTTAGCCACATCTTGGTAAATTTGATAATTGGATCCATTAACTGTTTTGATTCTATTTTTTCCTCTTCTAACCAATCCACATCACCAATTGGTCTATCCTTCACAGCCTCATACGCATGATCCTGGATCAGATTTCCATCATCGTCAAGTTGGTCTGGGACTACCCTCACATTGTATAAATAGACCGATTCAACCGGAAGTTGAGAGAACTTCTTCTTTCTGACCTCAAATTCATCACTGCAGTTGGCCCAATAGTCCTCCAAATCAACCTTATGGCTATACTCTCTAGTAGCCCTCTTTTGAGCTTCTCCTGTAATATCAAATCTAGACCTCTTTAAATGGAAAGATAAGCCAAGAGTACTCATTTCTTCTTTTGAAGCCTGGGCAGAACCAATGGAAGGACAAGCCTCTCTAGTGCCAATCCTTAATGGGAAATCTCCACCAAAACCAGTCTTATGCTTGTCTCTCTTGACAATGGCATCAAAGTCACAGATCTGTCTAGTGACTTCCAGAAGTACGATGTGATCGGTAGGGTATCTTGGAAGTCTATAAGGAGCCCTCTGGCAGCCATCAATCCGAATGTAGGAGAAAGTCAGGAACTGAATAAACCATGCCCCATATTTCTTGATGAGTTCTTTTGCTTGATCTGAAATCCTTACATGCTCCGCACCCTGAAGTAATCTTGTGATATGCATGGTGAATGCATCATTCACCCTCCTGTAGTTTGAACCTCCCAAGTGCAACTGAGGGTAAACCTCATAGATAATATCCTATCCAAAGGTGCCCCTTGTACTCAATCCCTTGTAGGGGTGGAATCTTGCAAGTGCGTAGACCAAATATGAGGTCATTGTGAAGGTCTTTGTTTGCAACACATTGGACAACTACTCATGGATTACTTTGCTAATGACTCCTGCCCAATGGTAGTCAGTCTTCTCTTGCTCCATCCTCACAATCACATGGCACATCCAATTCTCAAACATGCCAGCATTCTTCAATCCAACCACCCTGCTAAGTAATGTGATGGCATCATAGTATTCCTTCTTGAACTTTGCTCTAAATAGCTGCTTGGGTAGTTTGGAATAGTGAGACTTGGGCTTCTCCAACCAGGAATTGATAAGCTGTTGTGACTTCACATTTTGTTCATCGCAGAACTCCCGAGCTACTTTCATGTTGAATGCCACCACATGAGATCTGTCTGGCATATCAAAAGTTTGGGCAATGGAAATAGGGTTGAGATTCGCCACAATCCTCCCTTGAGGACCAATTATTCTCTGTGTGTCCTGATCATAGTGCCTGGCACACTCAAGGACTAGCTCATAACACTGCATCATGGAAGGGAAACCAGCTACATGTGACAAGCCCGATTCCATCATCCTCTTAGCCACCATAGGAAGGTCATCTGCTACCATTCTTTCTTTAAACTCCCCATAGTCCTAGAGGCCAACATTTGTATCTGTTACTTCTGAACAGATAGAAGTTATTTTACTCTCAGGGATCCTGCTCTTAATGTCCATTTTGATCCTTTCTACCTCAGATACTGAGGATCCTTCCACCGTCTTGCTAGGTTCAGCCTGCACTCAACATGGAAATCATAGTAAAAACCACATGAAGGGAATGTTAATCCATCAAATCACCATTAGAATGATCCTCATATAACCAAGGTGTTATTAAATCTCATACAAAATGATCACAACAAATTTCAGGTTTCAGAACAATCTGTGGACTCTAAGCCAGAGAGGAATTTCGGGGAATTCTGGGCCAGACGGATTCTGATAGAATAATCATAAAAACACCTACTAACAACTAAATCCGATCATTTTCAATCAACAAACCACATAGGAGATCACAAGATAGCATGAATAAATCATAAAATGCAATAAAAATCACCAACACATCATGCTATTCCATACTTCTTTATATTTCACCAAATTTCAGGAAAATCCGCCAGAGACGGATTTCCACGAAGGCAGAGACACTTTGCAAATCCAAAAAAAATAGGGAACCAAGGACCTTGGGAAAATCCAGAGTCGACGGAAATCCGCGGATAAGGTAAAACTCTGAAAGCAAGCAGATTCTGGGAACTCAAAGGAAATTGGGAAAACGGAAGAGATCAGGAAAATCCGGGGTCAACGGAAATCCACAGAATATATGAAACTCCGAAAGCGATAGCGAATTCCGGAACTCAGAGGAAATCGGGAAAACCCGCCAGAGATGGATTGTCTCGAGGGAACGAAAAATCCTGGACTGAGAACGAAACTCGAACATCGGCACCAAAACGCAATTTCGTTCAAACACCAAATTAATCATGAATTTCAAAGATTTAAGCTCGAGACGAGTTTAATATGAGCCTTCTATGGATTCTCCCAGCACTCTAGGCCAATTCGAGAGCATACTAAAGATAAATGGCGATGCCCTAAGTTTCAAACCCCATACATCCACCATTAGCATACAAGCGAGCTCATAATTTAAACATTTCGACTGCTAATTCTTGACTAGGGGATTACTAACAACTCTCAAGCAAGATACATCAAAATGCAAATAGACAAAGGAGCTCAAAACTCACTTGGGAGATGACAAATAAAGCAATGTTGGACAACCCTAGCATGAAATGATCAAATACGCAGGAATTCGAACCCAAAATTTCTCATAACATCAACGTGCTATCCATAATCATCAATTAAAAGCAAGGCAATTGAAAACATACCATTGTGAAGTGAAAATCGATCTCAGAAACAGTAAATGCGAAATTCAATGACGTCCACAAAGAACAGGGGAAAGAATGCACAAGAGATCGCCACTCGAATCCACAATTTGCAAACCCAAAGCCTCAAATCCAAATCTAGCACTCACAAGAATGCACTCCGCAGCTCAATCATTGGAAAACAATAGCATAATGGCATAAAAGACCTCAAAAAGTGGTTAAATACATCGTTCACCAATGGTACAGACGGCATTAAATGCAATTGACAGGACAGTCAAAAAACTCAGGAATCCGACGACAGGATGGAATCTGGAAAAATCTAGCCCACGTGGAAATCCGCAAAGACTGAAAATCTCCAAATCACAGTGCACAGCCAGAATCCGAGCAGGATTCGGGAAAATCCGGCCCGGGTGGAAAGTCCCAAACTTCAGTGAAAACCCAAACTTAGCTCAAAATTAAAGATCTTCAATGAATAACTTAGGGGAAACACTAAGGCAATCAAAATAAACATTTTAAGCACATGCCAAAGTAAGATAAAACCTCAAAATGAAAGGGCCAAGACACCAAAACTGAAGTGAAAGAGGGTCCCTGCCTTCAGCGGGGTGTGTGTGTGAAAACTACACAATATGCCCCTAGGTGGATTCTCTAAAATTCTAGACTCTCGAGGAATCCACAAGGGAATGGATTTTCAGAAAAGATCGATCTAGCTCAACTCAAGTCAATGTCCCTTCACAAACATCATGCAATCATTTCTACTCTCATGAAAAGACCAAATTCAAGCATTCATCCTCATCAAATAGAAGTTTGTGGTTTTGGGGTCTCGAATAATTTTGGAGAATTCGGAGGAAGGCGGATTTTTCAAACACCTAGATGCTCAGGGAATCTGGAGCATGATGAATTTTCCAAAAATGTCAATTTAATTCAAACTTATGCGGCTAACTCGCTAACTTCATGCAATTAGTTTTGTTCAAATGATCAAGTCATACTCATGCACTCATAATCCTCAACTGAAAGCTCAGGATTTTCAGCCCTTGAAGGATTTTGGAGAATCTGTAGGTGGGCGGATTTTTTGATTGTTAGAACACTCGAAGAATCCACAGCCCAATGGAATTTTCAAAAGATGGAAACTAGCTATGATCTAACTTGAAATTATTTTTCAATGCCATGAGACCATCCTTAAACCAATTTTGGAAGTAACCCTCACACATCATTTTCACTTAGAATAGTCTCAAAATTTTGGAGGGTTGACGGATTTTCCAAAGGAACTAACCTTCGGAGAATCCACATGTAGGTGAATTTTATGAAGTTCTTCATTGGCTCATGTTTCTTCAAAATTTGGAAAACCCAAGTCTCGATTCATGTTTCTCAATTCTAAGCGGGACTTAAATACAACCCTAAGTGATAATTCAGACACAATTTTAAAATGCACCATGGATTCAAAACCAAATCTTATCACAACACACCTTTAATTCTATCAAATTAGGATTAGGGTAATACTAATAAAACTAGGGTTTACAAACTGCTCCTTTTATCCATCATGGTGAATCAGTTCCAAACTTAACATAAGTACACTTGAACACTATGGACTCAAACCCTAGTTCTCATAAAATTTGTGTGCCCTAACTTGTCATTACAATGAGCTCAGAAAGAGGAACCCTCAATGGTGAAAACAAACAAATTCACACAAATTTGAATGAACAACCAGAAATATTAAAGGACATGATGAACCATCCCAAAAATCAACCATTCAATGTTAAAATCCAAGCAAACCAAGTGCAGTCAAATAGACCAATGCAATGACACCTCCAGGATCAACCAATGATGAAGAAATAAACAACGAATGCATGCATCATCAAATTATTAAGCCCACTCATAACCAAACCAAAATCATGAGGGGTTTGAGGTTCTTACCTTTCAATTGAAGAGAACAAGACTAGTGAGTCAAATGCATCTAAAGTTTGAGTTAATGATCAATGCATAAAACCATAATGTCGCCACACAAGATGTCAATACCAAATTATGAGGAGTGCAAAGAGCTCTTCAAACTCATAAATAAATAATGAAAATATAACACAAAAAGACCTTAAATAACACTCCCAAAATAGCATTGAATATGCCCCAAATTAGCAACTGAAAAATCATAAATGTAGCGATGTGACTTCCAAAATCTCAGAAATTCGACGAGGCAATGAACTTTATAAAATTCGGTAGGGGCCGGATTCTCCAAAAGGACTGACCTTCAGGGAATCCGCAAAGGGGTGGATTCTCTAAAAGACCAACACTTTGGAAAATCTGGCAAGGAACGGATTCTCTGTAACCCTCCCTAAATAGCACAATTCAAGACCTTAATGCAATTCGGATGGATAGTTGAGCATCAAGACATTACTTGGGACCAAGATGCTGCAAAATAAGAAGTGCCTACAATGCAGATAGATCATTAATTCAACCAGGTGAAGCAAATCCAAAACCCAAAAATACCTATCCCTTAAAAGGAAAAGGCCAAACCTAAAGCAAAACCAAACAAAGCAAGCAAAAGAGGGTCCCTACCTCGAGTGGGGCATGTGTGCAAAAAGTGCACAATAGTATTGAGAAGTACAAAGCAAGGTTGGTTGCAAAAGGTTACTCTCAAGTTGAGGTTGTTGATTATGGTGAGATATTGTCTCCTATTGCAAAAATAACATCCATTAGATTTTTGTTTTCTATTGTTGTTGCTTATGATTTAAAGGTTGAGAAAATGGATGTGAAAATTTCTTTCCTTCATGGTGACTTAGAGAAGGATATTTATATGACACAACCAAAGCACTACGTAGTGAAATGTAAAAGTAATTTTGTTTACAAATTGAAGAAATCCTTGTATGGCCTAAAACAGAGTATTGGGGTGTGGTACCATAAATTTGATACATATGTGTTGAGTTTAGGATTTGAGTGTTCTAAATTAAATCATTATGTTTATTATAAAACTAAAGGTGATCATTTCTTGTTTATTACAATATATGTTGATATGTTATTTATTGGTAAAGCGAAAGGTATGATTTTAGAACTAAAATCTCAACTTGCTGCTAACTTTGAAAGGAAATACATTGGTGCAGCTAGACACATTCTTGGGATAAAAATTAAAAGAGATGGAGTGAAAAAAAAGCTATGGCTTGGAAAAAGTAAGTATATCAATTCAATTTTACAAAGGTTTGATATGCAGGATTGTACACCATTATGTGTTCCTATTTCAGTTGGAACAAAGTTATCTATTTTTTATTTTCCAACATCCCCAGTAGAGATGGAAGACATGAGTAGAGTTCCTTACCAAAGAGTACTTGGAATTTTGATGTATGTTATGGTTTGTACAAGACCATACATTTCCCAAGCAGTGGGAGTTCTTTCCAGATATATGTATAATCTTGATAGAGTTCATTTGGATGCAATTAAAAGAGTCTTCATATATTTGTGTAGTGGCTCAGAGTATTCCTTGTGTTATCATAGTAACTTGACAAAAGATGATATTTCCCTTGATATTCATGGTTATGTGGATTCATACTGGGTAAGTGATGTTGATAGCAAATGATCCACTAGTGCTTATGTGTAAGTGATAGGTTGTCATTGATTTATCCACTACTAAAGTTGAGTATATGGTAGCTACTCATGCTTGTAAAGAAACCATTTGGCTTAAGAGGCTATGTTTAGATATTGGAATAAAACAAGGTACAATGACAATTTATTGTGATAGTCAAAGTGTGATCTATCTAGCTAAGAACCCAACATTTCATGCCAGAAATAAGCACATTGATGTACAATATCATTTTGTTAGAGATATGGCCAAAGATGAAGGGGTGAAGCTGGTTAAGGTAGAGACTTTGATGAATGTTGTTGATTATTTAATTAAGCATGTGAGCATAGAGAATTTTAGATGGTGTTCAAAGACTATGGGCCTTTCGACCCCTAGCAATTAAGAGATGATGTTTACTCCCTCCCATTGTTCTTGCAAGGTGTTCAAAAAGTGGGAGATTTGTTGGGAAAATGTCTCTCAACCTTTCAATTATATAAGCTTTAGTGTTGATAGGATATATATATATATATATATATATATATATATATATATATTTTTCCTAGTTACACTAATAGGTTTAATATGCAATAGGATCAGCACAGGGTGGAGTGGGATGCATGTTAACATTTTTTGTTAACAAAAACTCTTAAGTAGCTAGCATACATTAATTTAATGATATATTGTAAATTTGAACCATTCATTATTAGGTTTTAGATCTTATGGTACATATTTTTTTGGATTGTCTCTCCCTAGAAGGTAACCCTATTTTATGAGGGTGTTGTATTATGATTGTGAGTTGTGATGTATTCTAAGAGTCTAATACTGATCGTGTTGTCTCTAGATCTCCGGTGGTGATACTCCTATGAGAAGCTTGCTCTGCAAGTATATAGTAATCTTTGTGATTTTTGAATAATATATTGGGTGACTTTTGGAGTGTGGGATTTTTCTCCCAAAAGGGTTTTCACCACGTAAATCACTATGTTGTGGTATGCATGATATTTATGTATATTTTTGTTTAAGTTTCTATAATTGTTGTAAATATCTACAAAGTTTTGCAATATTCTCCTCTCAATATTAGTGTATGAAGTTGTTCCACTACCTTAGCTTCCTTACATTCTATGGGTTGGTCGCGGAGTATCCAAATACCTTCCTTTTTGAGTTTGATGTGTTATGAAAAAGCTATGATTATACCACAAATGTATATAGGCTCAAATTGTTCCTAGCAACACTGAAGGATGTTGCTCTATGATGGTTTAGGAAGAGATGCTATTCCATATTGGAATTCCATGAAGACCAACTTCCTAGAGAAAACCGGGATTACTGCAGAGGCATAGACCAAAATAGAGATGAAATTTTTAGGATGTTGCAAAAGGAAGATGAATCCTTGGTGGATTATATGGAGAGGTTTCATTTTTTCCTAAAGAAATCCCACCAAAATAGACTCTCTGATGAGTCTTTAAATTTAATATTCTTAAGAGGGATTAATGAAGATTGCATGGATGAACTTAACCTCAATGGGGTAGGAGATATCTCTCAGGCACCATTTGAGGAAATTCACAAAGCATGCACTAACTATTTAAGGTCTTTCTCAAAGAAGGTTAAAGGAGATAGGACATATTCCATCAGCAAACCATCCAATGGAGTCTTTAGAGTTGAACTAAGAAATCTTCTGTAAAATATTAAGGAGGATATCATCAACCATCTGGATACACAATTATATACCCTCCATGTGAAAAATAAGCAAGAAGAGGTGGAAGAAACCCTTACAGAGTACTTCCCACATTGTAGATTAAGAAGGAATAATTGCAAATGCAAGAAGGTGGAAAGTATCTCTAAGGAGAAGCAAAGAATAGCATACTTTCATGCATTGGAAGGTGAAGATGGACAAGTATTATACATAGCTCAAAGGAAGCCATGGCAGCCAAGACAATGTATACCCCAAGATCCTTTGAATTATAACATGTCATTTCCTAGTAACAATGTAGATTTTCCTAGTTGGAACCCTCAATCTTGGGCCAATATACAAAACCAACAATGGCCAATTCCTCAATCCAATTAGAATCAACAACAACAAAACATGTGGCCATCCTAAAATTACCAAGGATCTAACTATAATTCTCAATGTCCACCACAACAAATCAATGGCAACCTCAATGACAAAGAGGTCAACACTGGAAAAATAAAAATATGAATTATTAGTAGCCCTTGCAACCACAATAGAAAGCCATTATGCCAAACTCAACAAATCCATCACCACATCCACCTAAAGCATCGCAACTGAACAAGGGTATTCATGAAGAAGAATCATCTCAAACACCAGTACCCACACCAAACACAAAGGAGGCTTCCCATATAAACATTAAAATTATGGATGATGTAGTAGTCGAAGACCCACCAAAGCATGTAACATTTGAATTCCCCATTTTCAACCAGGAGAGAGCAAATATTTTGAAGAACATACCTCCTTCAGCATTACTTGACTTCTGTGTTGAGAAAATGTGTCTCAACCTTGCAATTATATAATCTTTATTTTTTATAGGATATATATATATATTTCCTAGTTAGATCGATAGGTGCAATAAACAATGGGAGCTTGGGGTGGAGTGGGATGCATATTAAAATCTTTGTGTTAACAAAAACTCTTAATTGACTGACATACATTAATTTAATGATATATTGTAAATCTAGGTTGTTCATTATTAGGTTTTAGATCTGATGGTAGATATTTTGTTGGCTTGTCTTGCCCTAGAAGGTAACCCTATTTTATGAGAGAATTGTATTACAGTTGTGAGTTGTGATGTATTCTAAGAGTCTGATAGTGGTCGTGTTGTCTCTAGATCTTTGTTCTAGTGATACTTCTATGAGAATATTTCTCTACAAGTATATTCTAATCTTTGTGATTTCTAAATAATATATTGGGCAGCTTTTGGAATGTGGGGTTTTTCTCTTGAAAGGGTTTTCCCCACGTAAATCACGGTGTTGTGTATGCATGATATTTATGTTTATTTTTGTTTAACTTTATATAAATGTTGTAAATATCTGTAAAGTTTTACATTATTCTCCTCTCAAGATTAGTGTAGGAAGTTGTTCCACTACTTTAGCTTCCTATAAGTGGTATCAGAACCTAATCACCTTTGGTTTCAGTTGTGGGTTGTTAGGTTTTTTGAATTAATCCATATTTGAGTGAGATCTTGTACACAAGATTCTTTGTGATCTTGTTGTGGGAATTTTTAGATGGTAAGTTCATCAGAGATAATAGAGGTGGATAAATTCTCTAGAAATAATTTTTATATGTGGAAGCTGAAGATGGAAGATCTATTGATAGATTGAGATCTATGGGATGTTGATGAGAAGGTTTCAAGGCCTACAAATCCTAATTTAGCTATTTGATATGATATTATGGACCATAAAGCCAAAGGTCTAATCATATTGTGCTTGGAAGACTCTATTTTAATCAATTTCCATGAGACCTATGCACAAAAACTACGGAAGAAAATTGGTGAGATGTATCAATCCAAATCTTTAGTGAACAAGATTTTATTAAGGAAGAAACTATATTCCTTGAGAATGGAAGGGGGTGAATGAATTAAAAACCACCTGGAAGCATTCAATATGTCAGTGGATCAATTGGCATTAGTTGGTGTCAAAATGGATGAGGAGGAGAAATTTTATATATTGCTTTGTTGTTTGTCTGATTTGTGGGATTCACTTGTTATGGCTATTGGGAGTACTTCTATTATATTGAAGACTAAAGATGTGGTGGGTTCTTTGATTTCTAAAGAAATGAGGAGGAAGTTATCCATCATTTCCAAAGATTCTCTAAATGTTCATGTAATACCTAAGAAAAAGAAAAGAAGAATGAGAAGTGTGACAAATCCACATCCAAGGAGAGATCTAAATCTCTTGGAAAGTTCAAAGTTATTTGTTGGAACTACAGTAAGCTTGGAAATATTCATAAGGACTGCAAAGAAGAAAAAGAAGAGATTTGATTCTGATTATGAGTCTGAGAAGGAAGATGGTGATGCATTCATTGTAGCTTTCGCAACTTGTGCAAGTAAAGATGCATGGATAATTGACTTAGGTGCATCTTTCCATATGACCTTTAATAGAGATTGGTTTTCTGAATATGAAGAATTTTATGCAGGTAAGGTGTACTTGCATGATGGTTCTTATTTAAATATGGTTGGTCATGGTAAAGTTAAAATTGGGTTTCCTGATGATAGAATAAAAAGGATTAATGGTGTGTTGCATATCCTTGGATTAGCACAAATTTTTTATTTGTGAGAGAACTAATAGATGCAAGTGTGCAAGTAGTATTTTTTTATGCAAGATACAAGATGGTTAGAGGTACTATGATGATTGCTAGAGGTTTCAGATATGGCACATTATATAAGCTTGATGCATGCATTGTTGAGTGCAATAGTACTTCTATGAAAAGCAAGTCTATGAAAGAGGTGAGGGCTTCCTCTTTAGTAGATGGTCATGGTTTTTGGGTACCCAAGAGTGCTCTTTCTTATGAATCAAAGTTACTTGTAGAGAAAACTATGTTATGGCACTAGAGACTTGGCCACATTGGAGAAAAGGTTCTAAGGACCTTGAAAAATAAAAACATTATTGAAGGGTTGTTTTATTGTAATCTTGAATTTGATTTCTATGGGCATTGCATTTATG
Source organism: Sequoia sempervirens (assembly GCA_007258455.2). NCBI lineage: Eukaryota > Viridiplantae > Streptophyta > Pinopsida > Cupressales > Cupressaceae > Sequoia > Sequoia sempervirens. The sequence continues at coordinate 1,658 of VDFB02340148.1, read as the reverse complement.
GAAAAAAACACGTTAATTTTTACTCGGGTTCTCATAAATCTTGTTGTGTATTCGATCTTATTCATTCTGATGTGTTTTGTCCTATAGATGTTCCTTCAATTGGAAAATCCACATATTATGTTTCATTTATTGATGATTACATTAGATATGGGTATATTTTCTAAAGAGTAAATATGAAGTTTTTAGTCGATTTAAAGAATTTAAAGCAATGGTTGAGTTATAGATTGGAAAATAAATAAAATGTTTGAGGACTGATAATGGTGGTGATTTTTTCTCTAACGATTTTGATAGATTTTGTAAATATTGTGGTATTCATAGAAAAAAGACAACTCCATATTCTCCACAACATAATAGAGTTGTAGAAAGAATGAACAAGACATTGATGGAGAAGGCTAGGAGTATGTTGAGTGGTGTTTTTTTCTAGGATAAAGGTTTTCTGATAAAGTTGTTGGTATTGCTTGTTACCTAATTAATAGGTCTCCTACATTAGCTCTTGTTGATAAGACTCCTATAGAGGCAAGGTTGGGTCGCAAGCCTTCATTAAGACATCTTAGATTTTTTGGTTGTGAGGTATATGCACATGTGCCAAAGGATAAGCAAACAAAGTTGAAGAAAAAGGCTGTGAAATGTATCTTCATCAGATATAGTTACGGTGTGAAAGAATACAAGATTTTGGATCCTATTATACAAAAGGTAATATATAGTAGAAGTGTTATTTTTAGAGAAACTAAGCCTTCTTCTATTACATTGCAACCAAAACAAAGTAAACAGGAAGATGTGATTCAATTTCCTTCTACACTTGAGAAAGTTGAATCGAGTCCCATGGATAGATAAGAAGTTGAGGAGAGCTCATTTAGCTTTGAATCTTCAGAAGAGGAGGAAGGACCTCCAACTCAACTTGTTTGTAGGTCTCCAAGGCATAGACAACCATTTGAAAGGTATTCACCTAATGATTGGAGATGTATTTTTTCTTGGAATACTAACCTGGATGAACCTATATTTGTAGAAGAGGCATTAGGTATGAATGATGCAAAATCTTTGAATATTCCTATGGATAAAGAAATGATAGCTTTGAAAAAGAATGATACACAAGATCTTGTACCATTACCTGAAGAACGAAAACCTATTGGCTGCAAATGGGTGTTAAAAAAAAAAATGGTTTAGCTGGAGGTATTGTGAAGTACAAAGCAAGGTTGGTTGTGAAAGGTTTCTCTCAAGTTAAGGGTATTGATTATGGTGAGATGTTTTCTCCTGTTGCAAAAATGACATCCATTAGATTTTTGCTTTCTATTGTTGCTACTTATGATCTAGAGGTTGAGAAAATGGATGTGAAAATTGCTTTCCTTCATGGTGACTTGGATAAGGATATTTATCTAACACAGCCAGAGCACTACATGCTGAAAGGTGAAAAAAATTGCTTTGCAAATTGAAGAAATCTTTGTATGGCCTAAAATAGAGTCCAAGGATATGGTACCAGAAATTTGATACATATGTGTTGAGTTTGGGATTTGAGTGTTCTAAATTAGATCAAAGTTTTTATTATAAAATTGATGGTGATTGTTTCATGTTTATTATAGTATATGTTGATGATATGATATTTATTGGTAAAGGGAAAGGTATGATTTTAGAACTGAAATCTCAACTTGTTGCTAAATTTT
>VDFB02340147.1:0-86596 GCA_007258455.2 Sequoia sempervirens | reverse complement strand
CATAACCGGAAATGGAACTGAACTTGGAACTTTACAAAAAGTTCCAGATTCGGTTTTGGTTCCAATCCCGCTCCCACTGGTTTTCTTTGTGTTTTTGTCCCCGTTTGTGTCTTGTTTGGGATGGGTTTCATTTCGGTCCCCTTTCCTTTTATTTTCCTTTTCTCTTTTTTCCTATGTCAGTGTTCGTTCCTTTGGCAGGAGCAAAACCGGAGTCAGAAATAAAATCTGGAACTTTGCAAAAAGTACTAGATCCGGTTTTGGTTCTGATTTTGCCCCCATTCCTTTGTTGTCATTTTCCTTGTCGCAGGACCGAAATTGAAACTGGAATGGAATGTGGAGCTTATATCAAGTTCCTGATTCCATTTCAACTCCGCTTTCGCTTATGCTTTACCTCTGACGTATGTAGATGTGTACTCGTCCCATTTTGATTATGTGCCCGACCAATCACATTTATTGCATTAATTACAGCCTCCTCACACACTCGAAATGGCTTTTAAACCTTAATCAAGGTTAATAGGTGCATTATCATTATTTCCTAAGTTGGTTTAGCGAACCAAAGTTGAGAAAGCATGAAAGAGGAGCACAATTTGGTCGAGGGAAAGCATCTGCAAGTGGATTCGGATCGAGTTTCATCTTGTTTGGTAGAGTTTTGAGGTAGGTGGGTTTTCGCCCCCGTTCTATTTTGTTTGTTTTCCCATTTCCTATTCATGGTGTTCATCATACGTTCACGAGACCTTTCTCGTGAATCTTCGTGTGTTTGTGTGTGTGTTTCGCTTGCTTTTTCAGTTTTTGTTTTGCTTTTCCCATCATTTCTCGTTTGCTTTTTGTCTTTTCCCATTTGTTTTTGTCGGTTTGTTGTCGTTTTCCCGTTTTGGTGGTATCTGTACTGTCATGCCCTACTTTTGCTTGGGGTTTCATTTTTGAAGGATCTCATATGCTTTAAAAGGTTGGAAACCTATTTGATGACTCTTCTGATCTTATTCCCGTGTCAATTCAATCACTTTCATGTTGGGTTTTTGATGCCCTAATTTCTTGAGTGAACGGGTTGTGAAAACCAGGGTTTGTGTGTCATCTCTTTACAATATCGTGCCCTAGGTGGCTCGATCCCACCCCTATTTTGTCAAAGATTGAAGTTACACCTTTATTCTAAGTCTCCTCATGCCTTCCTTTAACCTCGTCCCAAGTCGTTATAAGCATTTGGATAAATTTTCCTTGTGTTTACTGATAAAGTGGAGGAAGCAGAGCTAGGAATGAACTCAACTCATGAGTATGTGTGTCATAATTTAGGTCGGATTTCAATCCCACTCCCGATAAGGTTTTGTCTCCGTTCCGCATCCTTTTCTTTTGACGGAAGTAGAACCGAAATGGAGAACGAACTTGGAACTATTGAATGGTTCCGGGTCCGACTTCCTAATTCCTAATCTCTTCCTCGTTCTACCTCTGATAAGTTTCAAATTTCACTAAGTATGAGAGGTTACCTAGGGAAGGACATGGCAATATCAAAGGTAATATTCTAATGTTGATTTTCATGCTTTTTATTGGTCTAATCTAGGGTTGTTTTGTAGGAGTAAGTAATGTCAAGAGTGTCTAGAGAAGTTTCACAAGTGGAGGGCCAGGTTGCCGAGGGTTCAAGGCAAGTGAAGCCTAAGAAGATCAAGGTGGAGCAATTTCCATACACTTTGAGATACAAACATAAGAGTGCTACTCTCACTGCAAGCAAGTTAGACTCAGAATGGGTTGATATTACCGATACTAATCTAGGTCCATTCAACTATGAGGATTTGATGGTAGACATTTTCTCTGAGGATGTGATTGGGAGAACTCAGAAGATAGCTCAATTCGGGCTGGCACATGTGACTATTTTCCCACTATCAGTCCAGTTTTCAGAGCTTATAGTCACAGTAGCAGGGGCTTACAACCCTGCAACAAGGCAATGTGTGGAAATTCAAGGAAATGTAATCATTGATCTCTCCCCACAAATGATGAAGTTTATGTTCAACGCACCCACCCCTTAGAACCCTAAGCAATTGAATGAGGCAAAGGCATTGCAGTTGTTCAACAACCATAAAGAAACCAATAGGACTCACATGAACAAGAAGTGGTTAAAGGTTGAAAAGAAGTCTTTGACTAAAGTGCTAGATCAACCAAAGAGGGGAGACTTCCAAAAGGATATTGATGACTTGATCATGATGTTGTCCAAGGTATTTGGGAAAAGAGATTCTGCATGCTTCAAGGAGTGGATGTTTCCTTTTATTGAGGCAATTTTGAGTGGAAAGCAACAATTTGATTGGGCAATGATCTTGTCAGACAACTTTCACAATCAAATGATCAAAGTAAATCAAACAAAGACCTTCTTCATGATTTCATATGTTGTATATGTTGTTGCAAGGATGGGTATATTTCCTAGATTGAATGTAGTAGGAACATTAGGGGAAGCTCCTAGATAGAAGAAGGCATGGGAGCATTATGATCAATTAACCTTGCAAACATCAGAGCTGCATTATAGAAGGGTTAATGATGCATTCCTTTATGTCATCATTAACCGGTTGACTGGAGATGTTGGATATAGGTTGAGTAGAGATGACATGGATTTCATTGTTGAATGGGGACATTGGTATATCCAATACCCCAAGTTCTCTTTCTTCTAGTTGGAAATATTTGATGGACATCCTCACCTACTCCCAAGATGTTGCAATGATAGGATTGTCCTCATGGAATTCATAAATCAGGCCTTGGTGGTCAATGAAAAGTTTGCAGGTAAACACAAAACATGATGCCAAAAGTTTCCCTTGAAGTTGGGAGAATACAATTGTGCTCATATTGTGGCTATGATGATTTGAGTCACTTAAGGTTGGGATTGTATACATCCTGGAAGCATTTTGATCCAAAACATAAGATGAATGGTTTGCTTCCTACCGTTTTTGAGAAACATTATAACCTGTTGGAGGATTTTTGGATAGATTTTCAAGATGAGTATGATGTTAGAAAGAGAAGCTATGAAAGGCTTCCTATTCCATTGATGATTGAGTTTGGAGCAAAAGAGGACATTACTATCTGATGATGGTGTGGTTTTGGATCCCGACTATGAGGCATAAAACATTGATACCAAGAACTTGGACCCAATCAATTGGGATGAGGAAGAATTTATTGATATTAGATAGATTTCTAGGATAGTAATGGATAGAAGTATCCAATGGGTAGTGATGAGGATAAAGGAGCCAGAAGCTCAAACTTCAAAGAAGAGGAAAGCACAAGGTACCCACAGATACAAGAGAAGAAAGAGGAGAACAAATCCTAAAGAGCAATTAGAATATCTCCCCCCTAGCTCTAGAGGAGAGGCTAATCCAAAAATACCTTCCCTAGATACTCATGAACCACAAGGAGAAGAAACTACAACAGTTGCAGAAGGAACTTCATCCCAACCTTCTCTCCTAGGAGAATCTACTAAGGAGATACCTATAGGTAGTCTTCATAAGCAAGTAGAGACCCTTAAGGGGAAGGAAGTGGAGGTTGAAATTCATGACATTGATATCGATTTAGAGGCCACATAGTTAGATGATGATCCTGCCAAAGTTGTGTTTGTTGAGAACATTGGAAATGTTGAGGAAGAACATGTGTTGATTCTAGAGGACCAGTGGAAACTCTTTGAGGATGCAGAAAGAAGCAGACACTAAAGCACAAGCTGAGGCTCTTGCAAAGCAGAAAGAAGTTGATGCCAAAGAACAAGTTGATGCACTGTCCAAACATTAGGAATTAGAAGCTAAGGACAAAGCTGAAGAGCTTGCAAGGCAACAAAAGGAGAAGGAAGATATCCTGCAACAAAAAAAGGAAGCAGAGCTGAAACTAAGGAGGAAAGAGATAAGTTAGCTCTGTTGCAGAAAATCCATGAATTGGAAGAAGAAAAGGCTCAACAAAGAAGAGAGAGAGAAGCCATTGAAGCCAAGTTCAAGGCTGTAGAGGAAGCCCAAAGGAAAAAGGATGAAAAGGAGCTCTTGCTAAAGAAGAAGGAAGCAGAAGAACAATCCAAGAAAGAGCAAGAAGCAAAGGCAATGTGTGAAAAGGTTAAGCAATTAGATAAACATAGAGATGAAATGTATGAGCAGAGGAGATTGGAAGAGGAAAGAGAGAGAGCTGAAGCTGATAAGCTTGCAAAGGAAGTAGCGGAAAAAGGAGCAACAAGAGGTTGATTCTCAACCTAAGGTAACAATTCTACAACCTCTCTCCTCTACCACTTCTTCCTCATAACAAGTGGTTACTACTCCTTCTACCCCAACATGGTTGAAGCTTAACTTGGAGAAAAAGAAAATAGTCCAACCCTAGCCTTTGAACTGGGATGACATGATGAAAGAGATTGAGAAGGAGAGGCCCAAGAAAAAGGCTATAGTCCTTCATTCGACCAAATTGACAGATGTTGGAGAGATTGTGGCTAAGTGTTCCATTCCAATGGTAGATAAGGACATATCATAGATCCAGTTAAGTGATTATCAGCTAGGGACTGTGAACTTGGGAAGGCCTACAAGAAATCAACAAATGGACTTAATTGATATTGTAGCATCCTCCACCAAGTCAAGAATGGTAAAAGAAAAGCAAAGAAAAGATTATCTCAAGGCTCAATTAGATCAATTGCATAGGTTCTCAAAGGACCTATCCTCTCCTATTTCTTTACAATCTACTGCTCCTACAACACCCATTTTGTTAAGTAAGAAAGAGGTTGATGACCTTGTTGAAATGAGAAGCAAGGTAGGGATGTTGGATAGATGGATTGATAGGTTGAACCAAGAAGTGGAGGAGTTGCTTGTTCAAAGTTATAAAGCTCATGATGATGCATTGGAGTTGGTTAGTGACATGAATTCACATACTGAGGATCTTGGGAAACAAGAGGAAGAATATAGAGAACATACAAAGAAGTGGAAGGACATCAATAATTTGTCAAAATAAACTTTGTTGGAGCAGTCCATCCTTGAGGAGGATAATGCAGACTTTATTGAAAAGACTATCAACATTATTAGGTTTCGGTCCTCAATCATTTTTTATCATAGGAATGAGGTACAACAGTCTGGGAAATATTTGAATGAACAAATTGAGGAGTTGGGAGCAGTCATTAATATGCTTGTAAGTGAAGACATCCCTCTGAAAGATTTCCTCCCTCTTGACAAACTTAAGGAAAAATGGAATAGTAGGTTTGAGGAGGAAATGCACAAGGGGGATGATGGTGATGACTTGTTGATTGATAGACTTATGGATATCAAGGAGGAGATAAAGGCTGCTAGAAGATAAATTATTAAATTTGGGGATATGCAAGAGTTTACTTCTATAGAATTGAATAGAATAAAGTTTGAAGATAGTTGGGTGGATGGGCCAGATAAAGATGTGCTCCAACAAGTGTTTACTAATTATGATGAGTACATGCTTGAGCAGAAAACTTTGGAATAAATTGGTAGTGGAATGTTCTATTCCTGATGGACACCTAATGACATGGTCAGTTGGACAACTCTCTCTCTTTCTCTCCTATTTTGTAGGTTCATGACATGACTTCAACTAGAGATTCCCAGCAGTTGTACCTTCCCTCTTTGTGCGTCATATTTTGATAACAGAGTCATCAACAATTGAACTAAAGATCATGATGGGCAATCATCTTATGAACTTCCAGTTGTTCCTTAATTGGCGGATCTCACATTTTTGACTGGAGGAATTAGTGTTAGGACTTGTATATATGTATTTTTTCTCTCCATGATGTAAAGGTTGGCTAATTGAAGAAATATTAGCAGCCTAAGGAGAATTTTAGGATAATTTCTACAAATTTTAGAAACTTTTTTCAGCTTTATGCAAATACACTTAGATATTTTTACAGTCTTCAATATAGTTTTATGTTATTTTTAGAACTAGTTTTAATGGTGATGTCAATGAAAAAATGGTAATTAATTCATATGCTAGTGAATGTTGTGCATAAATGTCTCTTATTTGATGAAATTCAATAGAAGATTCTGAATCTGAGACTATTTCCATTGAGTTTTCTATGAATGAGGTTTCTTTGTGCTCACTAATCTATGAATTTTAATGATGAGATGATGATATGTTCTTGTTAATTTTGAATTTTATGAATGGTGAATGATTCGTATGTCTTGAATTTGCACTATGAATGAATGCAATAGTATAGATTGTACTATAGATTGTGTCATTTTATGGTTTAGTTGTTTGGAAACAATGCTCATTATGAAGTTTGTATGTCAGAATTGAGGGAAATTTACATTCATGTTTTGTTGTCTTGAGCTCTATCCTATCTTTTGATGTTTATTAACACCCACCAAACGTAGATTAATTTGTATGATGCAGTTTGTATCCCTTTTACCAACATGTCCCTTGAACATTACAGTTGCATAGGCCATTGAACAACATCAACACAATTGAGAACCAACTACAAAGACCTTGGAAGATAGGTTGCTTTAGGTTATCTGTCTTTTTTAGGAGAAATAGGGTAGAAATATTTTGTTTAACGTTGTTGTGTTACATTGACCATCAACAGATCTGGTGCTAGAAGGAGGGTTTGGAGGAACAAACTGGCTTGAAGCAGGTCCTTTCACCGGAAAGGTTTGAAAGAGTTCTCAGATCCGCTACAAATCCTGAGCCATTAGTTGAACTCCAAACCCCTGTTAGACCCAAAGCTTGTAGAGTTTTGATCCCACCGTTAACACCACCACTTACTCCACCCAGGTTTCCACCAAAACCACAGGTGGCACAACCAAATCCACCACCACCACCACCAATGGCATTCTTTTCCAACAATCCTTTGCCACTGGGAGTCATTCCTGGTGGCATACACGAAATGCCAAAGAACCCAAAAATTTTGCCCCAGGTATGCTCATGGCGAGTGAAGAAGTGCTAAAGAGCACATACAAACATTCAAAGATGCATGTACTCATGCTCATATTTTCCACCATGATGTTGCATGTAGGTTGTTTCCTTATTCATTGGGAGACATGGCTTATAACTGGTATTTGAATTTTCCTACCGGTTCAATTTTGAGTTGGAAAAACTTAGAGGAGGCATTCATTAACCAGTTTTGGGTTTATGTTGATCCCACAATCCTATATCATCAATTTTCAACTATCAGGAAAGATCCCCATGAACCGTTACCCCTGTTCAATACCAGATTTTAGAGGATGTACAGGAGGTTACAAGATCCATACTTGGTAGCTGAAAATATTGCCATCCAAGCTTACCTGAAGGCCATAGATCTCTTGATTGGCCTGATTTTGCAGAGAATGTACAATTCGAATGACATTAATTCTCTTTCCAAAGTTTACCACCTTGCTAGTAAACTGCAACAGTAGATTAGTTCACAAGTAGGAGGTCTAGGAGGAGTCTTCCCTCCTCTAGGATACTCCCAAATACCTAATCCTACCCCGATGTTTAATACAATCCTAGGGATGTCTCATTCTACATATGGACCCTTAGCTGAGTTACAATCATTGTCTCAACAACTATTCTTTAGTGGCCCAACTCCTCACCCCTCGTAGCAAGTTCAAAATCTTCATAATGAAGCTGAAGGATCTAGCCACATCACACATGCGTCAATTGCAACCACTGCAAAAAGTGAATGTACTGCTCACCTAAAAATAGAGTTGGAGACCCTTAAGAAATAATTGTCTCAGATGACCAATGAGATGACACAACTTAAATACAACCCCCCTCAAAATCAAAACCAAAATTAGAACTACCAAAACCAGGGAGGTTATTCCAATCAGGGTAGTTATTCCAATCATAACACCAATCATAATCAAAGGAACTTTCAAAACTAGAATTCCTCCAATCAAAATTACCAGAACCAAAATAGGGGATACAACCAAAAATCCAATAACAACAGACAATGGAATACTAGGCCAAACAATGGGGGAGTTTCTCATAACTATCAAGCTAGTGATGACAAACCACATACTGCAAATGTTGCAGATCTTAATTTCATGACAAATTGGTGTAGGTTGCACAACACTATAGCACATTCTGAGGTCAACTGTCCTAAAATGGAGAAAATGGTTAAGATTGCACAAGTTGATGCCCCGTTACAAGGTGCTCCCAACAAGAATTGTGGATCCACAGATACGGCCATGGCTTATGAGCTCTTTGAAGAAGAGTCACCTTTCCCTAGGCAAGAAGAAAATGAGCTAGAGGAAGATGTGTATGATGCTCAGGCCTTCCAATCCAAAGGAGGTCATTTCCTAAGGAATCAAAATAAGGCCCGTTCACCACATTTGCTCCTCTGAATACCATGGTTCCACCCAATCAAAATGCAGACAACAACCTGCCTCCGCCAAAAGGCCCACCTGAATTTCAAAATAAAGGTAACTCATCTTTTGTTCCTAAATATTAGATGAAAAATGACATGGAGTTTTATTTTATTTCAGAGATTGAAAAAAAAATACTTCGTTGTCATTCTTTGATATTTTAAAGTGGTGTCCGGCTCAACAAGACATTGTGTTGAGAGCTTTGGAAGAGATAGATCGGTCAAAAGGAAAGAATAAGGTGACTCCAACCAATGAAATGAATGCGACCTTGTACAAAGGTAAGACAAAAACCCCACCATTCCTTCTAAGCTTGAGAATCTTCAGAAATAATTTGCACAACCGCCTCTTGGATTTTGGAGCATCAGGTAATGCCATGCCATTTTCCATTTGAAAAAGTTAGGTTTGAATCTGCTTTAGACTCACAAGAAGGTAATTCAGTTAGATAAAACTAAGGTCAATGTGGTAGGGGAACTAAAACATATTCATGTGTAGGTTGGATCTGACCCACGGATCCAAACTTATATGGATATCTAGGTGGATGATATCCCCGAGACATATGATATGCTTCTAAGCTGAGACCTAATGAAAAGCATAGGGGGTTATCTATCCGTAGACTTTTCACACATTTTCCTACCATGGAAAGGGGTACCAAAACAAATTAGGATTGAGAGTGATCCTCAACTCAAACATATGATCACTAAGTATGACTGTTCTAATGAGGTAGCTTACTTTGAAACCAAGATAGGAGTATATAAAAGAGAGGAAATCTTGACCTTTTCAGTGTTCAATCCTGATAGCCTACAACCTTTAGAACATAGTGACCTAATGACCATTGTCAACCAACATGTTTTGATTAGAAAATTGCAACAAGATAGGTTGGTTTTAGGAGAAGAGATTGATCTATGGAGTTTGCTACTCCCCAACTGGTGTAGGATTCATTACCAAAGCCATTTTGAATTGACGTGTCAACCTTGTGTTGACATTCTGAACCATGTTTGTCAGTCTGAGGAAACTTGTGAGTGTCAACTCGTAACACCTCCTAATCAGTGTTCCTTTGAGGCAAGAGATGCCACTATCCTGACACAGACCAATAATATACAGGAAGAAGTCCTTTCCCCAATCGAACAAACTCAAGCTTCATATTTTGCCTTGGGAAATGAGATGGTAGAATCTTAAGAACTATTTGATACACTAGCCCCTGCCAATCTTCCAATTCCAAGGGGGTTGCTGAATCCAATAACTAATTGTAAACCCACTGATCAAGATCATATTCAAGAAGAAATGCCTGCACAAGTTCTAAATCTGAGTGAAACCCCTTTCGATCGTAATTCACATCACTCCTTGTGTCTAGAGGTCTTAAACTAGTTTGAGTCGTCACCTATTTCTTATGAACAATTACCCACGACTCGTCCTAGGAAAGAAATACTCGCCTTGGATCAATTGTGGGTCCTCAAATTCAATGGTTTGAAGTCTAAATCAGGGAGTGGAGTGGGAGTTTAACTAACAAACCCGAAAGGGAAAACATACTTTGCTTCTTACAGGTTGTAGTTCGGCTGTACCAATAATGTGGCAGAATATGAAGCACTGGCCAGAGGACTGATGTTTGTGCATCAGAGAAAGGTTACAAATTTGACAGTTATGGGAGATTCTGAGGTCATTTTCAAGCAGGTTTGTAGTCAATACACATGCCATAACAAGAGGCTAGCTATGTACATAAACAAAATATGGAATCTAATAGAGGACTTTGATGCCTTTGGGATCAAATTGATTCCTAGAGAGGACAAAAAGATTGCAGATGCACTTGCTATGGTAGCCAGTACCTTGGAACCCATGCAAGATCCCAAGTTGAAGAGGTTTTTAGTGGAGTTAGTCTTGATCCTAGCCATTCTAGATAATGTTTGAAATTTTTAGGTCTTTGATGATGACCAACATATACTTTCCTTATTAGTGAGTTCAAATGTCTTTGAAGGACAAATTATTGATGAATTAGACAAAGATCAGGGAGAGTGGGATCTAGAAACATGTGATGCAGAAGGGATCATGAATTTGAAAACAAATAGCATTCCTAAGGGAATGGTAGGATTAGAGAGGATCTTTGACTCTGATCCTCGAGCCCGTGAGAAGCTTCCTACTAACACAGATGGAGGGAAGTATGAGTTAGTTAACATGGCGGATTCAGGCCTTGAAAAGAATATGTTTATTGGAAAAACTTTCCCCAAACACATTTGAGAGAAAATCCTGTCAACATTAAAAGCGGATATAACATCATTTTCTTGGGGATACGAAGACTTGAAAACTTTTAATACATTAGTCATGACACATACTATCCCCTTGAAGCCTGAAGCAAAGCCTTTCTGCCAAAAGCAACGTCCAGTTAATGGCCTCATTGAGCCCTTAATTCAAAAGGAAGTGAAAAAGTTGTTCTCTGCAAGGATAATCTTTCCAGTGAGACATTCAACTTGGGTTGCTAACTTGGTTCTTGTTCGTAAAAAGAGTGGAGAGATTAGGTTATATGTTGACTTTAGAAACCTTAACAAAGCATCCGAGAAAGACAATTATCCTCTTCCTTCTCTGGATGAGGTGCTGCAATAGTAAATGGTTCTCAAATGATGTCATTCCTGGATGGATATTCATGATACAATTAGGTAATGGTTAACTACAAGGATCGGATGAAGACCGCCTTCACTACTAAGTTGGGGAAATTTTCTTATCGAAGGATACCATTTGGTCTTATCAATGTTGGAGCTACATTTCAGCAAGCAATGGATGTTTCATTCAAGGATTTGGTAGGTAAGTGTATTATTATATATGTGGATTATTTGATTGTATTTTCAAAGAATAGAGAAAACCATGTTGTAGATCTGTCGAAGGTCCTTCAAAAATGCATAAGCTATGGAATCTCCCTTAATCCAAAAAAGTGTGTGTTCAAAGTTTCAAAATGAAAATTAGTAGGCCACATAATATTAGAGAAGGGAATTTTAGTTGGCCCAGACAGAGTAGAATCCATTCTGAAACTAACCATGCCCGGTAGCAGAAAGGAGATGAGGTCCTTTTTCAGAAAGATAAACTTTGTGCAGAAATTCATAAGTTCTGGGTTTGCGGAGATCATCAAACCCCTCAACGAAATGATGAAAAAGGATGCTAAGATTGAGTGGAGCAATGAGGCTAACTTTGCATTCTCGTAGATTAAATAGTCTATTTTAGAAGCATCGGTTCTAACCAACCCTAACTATCTGAAGCTTTTTTTATATATATTCTTTTGCATCTAACCATTCTTGTGCTGATGTTTTGACACAACAAAAAGGTGAAGGAGATGAAAGGCCGATTGATTTTATGAGTTCTCCATTTAAAAATGTTGAAGTTAGATATCCACCCTTGGAGAAATAGGCTTTTGCACTGGTTCGAGCTATCAAGAATTTCCAACATTACATCATCCACAGTCAAATTATTGCCATAGTCTCTGACCCTGCTGTAAAGTCCCTTCTTATGCAGAGTGAACTGGGGAGAGATGAGGGAAGTGGATGAAAATATTTCAAGAGTTTGACCTAGAAATCCATTCAATGAAGTTATTCTGAGAACAAGGCCTATCCAAGGCAATGGTAGATGTTGATGCTAAGATTACCTGTTAGCAGTATACAATACAATCATTTATAGGTGATCCTTGGATGTTGATTTGATCTTTTTGTTGCTAAATAACAAATGCCCTGATGGGATGAATGCCACACAGAGAAGAGCACTTAGGATGAAGAGTTCCCACTACATGCTCAAAGCAGGAGCTTTATATCAAAGAAACTTTGAGTGCGTCTATCTACGCTGCCTTGACCAATAGCAAGAAAAACAAGCCATAACAGAATTTCATGGCAGACATGGTACTCGACATGGTTTTGCTGATTCCATGGCTCACCAAATTTTGAGATCAAGTTACTACTGGACCCATGTGTTTCGTGATGCTCATCAGCATGCGAGGACATGTCATACATGTTAGATTTCTGCATCCAGGGAATGTAATCCAACAATGCCTCTACAACTGGTATATGAGGTAAGGCTATTTTCCCAATGGGCATTAGAATTTGTAGGCGTGATCAACCCCAATTCTTCTACAAGTCACAAATTTATTTTGATAACAACCAATTACTGTACGTGTTGGACTGAAGCTTAGCTTTGTAAGAACAAAACAACTGAGGTTGTAATCAAATTCCTTAACAAATGCATCATAGCTAGGTTTGGAGTACCGTTTTCCCTGGTATGTGACAATGGCCCTACTTTTTCTTCTACAAAAATTATTCAATGGGAATGTGAGCATAAGATTGTTTTAAATTATTCTTCTAATTACTACCCACAGGGGAATGGAGTAGTTGAGTCTACGAATAAAAAATTGTTGGAAGTAATTAAGAAGTTTTTAGAAAGTAATCCTAGGGATTGACATACTCAACTCAAATTTTCCTTATGGGAAGATAGAACTCGAATCAAGGTTACCTTAGTAAGCTCACCATTCAAGTTATTCTATGGCCAAGATCCCATCTTTCCTATCCATCTATAGGTACCTGTTCTTAGGTTTATGCGATAATTTTACTCAAATGATGATAGGATAGAAGTTAGGCTAACTAGTTTATTGAATTTGTAAGAGCAAAGAGATGTTGCTTTATAACAGTTCTGTAAACATCAAGCTATTGTCAAGCGTTGGTTTGACAAAAGAGAAAAAATCAAAGCTTTTTGGATATTAGACCTGGTACTGTTATGGGATAAAGCCAAAGAAAAGAAAGGGGACCATCAAAAGTTTGAAAAAATTTGGTTGGGTCTCTATCAAATTGCCGAAATCCTTGGCGATAATGCCTTTTGGTTGAGCACTTTAACGAGAGATCTTGTCCCCTTACCTGTCAATGGGCAGTTTCTCAAACACTATTTTGGCCCATGAGGGTCTGATGTTCTAACTGGTTGTATATATGTAATTAGTTGGTTTGTTTTTTTGTTTGTCTTGTTCTGCTTTTATGGTTGTGTTTTTTGTTCTTGTGTCTTGGGGTGACTTCTGTTTCACTCTATTTAAAAATATGGAGTGGTTATTCACTGCATGTTGAAGGTACTAGGAGAGAAGTTGGTTTAGGTATTTTCAGGTGTGTCTGTGGAAATTTTTATGTTCAAGGCCTGTGTCTTGTGTACCTTTTATATAATGGTCGGAAAGGTTAAAAACAAATAGGTATATTGTAAGAGATCTCATAAACCATGGTTAAATCTATCACAAAATAGATAAGAACATTTTTTCTATATAAAATCCCATTTGTCTCTAGATGACTGTCTTTTTAGATCCGAGTGAAAAATATGAATCCTAACATTGTCATGAAGTCCATTGTAGTTCTCAACCCCAAATTTTAGGTTGCTACATCTGAGTATTGAGAAAAGCTAACAAGGAATTCCTTTAAGAAAAGCTTATAAAATGATAAGAAAAGAGAATTGTTGAATAATGACAAACTCAATACAAGAAGGGTAATTCAAGTATCTCTATCGGGGCTATGGATGCCTGTCTGGCAATAGAGCAATACTTTGAGAGAACTAGAGGTATCTCCGTGGGGGCTATGGATGCCTATTTGGTAGTAGAGCAATACCCAGGATATCATTGCATGACAACCATATGGATTCAACTTACGTAGCTTGAATCTTGAATACAATTGTTTAAGAGTAGAAAGAGCTTTTACCAAAATAGATGCATCGTACATGCACACACTTAGATTTGAAGTGGTTAATGTCGATTTACATTTTGAGATTCCAACTCAACCTTGTTTTCCATAACTAATCATACTTGAAGTTTAAAATGTTCATGAACCAGAGGTTCTGCGTGACTGAATTCTTCAATGTCTTGAAAATGGGTAAACCATTTCCCCAGCCAAGTCACCAATTTTTATGCCTTGCATAACCACCCCATTTTGTTTTTGGTCAAAATGGGTTCCCCTTTGTGTTTATTTGTCCTTGGTGTTTTTGTTTGGGTCTTAGGAGTTGTTATTTTTCCTCCTAAGTCCTTGTCCCTTTTGTCTAGCCGAAGTAGAACCAGAATGGAAACTAGACTCAACTTTGTAAAAGTTCCGGATTTGGTTTTGGTTCCGGTCTTGACCTCGTTCTTGCCTTGCTGGTTTTTCTATGTTTGTTTGCTTTGCATTGAAATCTTGTGTTCATTTCTCCCTTGAGTTGTCTTTTGTTTGCTTGTCATTTCTTTTCCTCCTAGAGGAAGCAGAACCGAAAATGAAACCAAATTTGAAACTTTGCAAAAAGTTCCATATCCGGTTTTGGTTTTGATCTCACTCCCGCTGGGTTTCTTTGTGTTTTTGTCCCCGTTTGTGTCTTGTTTTGGGATGGGTTTCATTCTAGTCCCTTTTCCTTTTGTTTTCCTTTTCTCATTTTTCTTGTGTCGGTGTTCATTACTTTGGCGGGAGTGGAACCGGAGTTAGAACCAAATTTGGAACTTTGCAAAAAGTTCTAGATCCGGTTTTGGTTCCGATTATGCCCCCATTCCTTTGTTGTCATTTTCCTTGCCATGGGGCCGAAATTGGAACCAGAACGGAATGTCGAGCATACATCAAGTTCCTGATTCCATTTCAACTTTGCTTCCGCTTCCTCTTTACCTTTGACATATGCAGATGTTGTGTACTCATCCCATTTTGATTCCACGCCCAGCCAACCACATTATTTGCATTAATTACAACCTCCTCACACATGTGAAATGGCTTTTAAACCTTAATCAAGGTTAATTGGCTCATTATCATTATTGCTTAAGTTGTTTTAGCGAACCAGAATCGAGAAAGCATGAAAGAGGAGCACGATTTGGTCGAGGGCAAGCATCCGCAAGTGGATTTAGATTGAGTTTCATTATGTTTGGTAGCGTTTTGAGGTAGGTGGGTTTTCGCCTCCATTCTGTTTTGTTTGTTTTCTTGTTTCTTATTCGTGGTGTTCGTTGTGCATTCACAAGACCTTTCTCGTGAATCTTCATGTGTTTGTGTTTGTGTTTTGCTTTCTTTTTTTTGTTTTTGTTTTGTTTTTCCCTCTGTTTCTCGTATGATTTTTGTCTTTTCCCATTCATTTTTGTCGATCTGCTGTCATTTTTCCCATTTTGGTGGTATATGTACTGTCGTGCCCTAGTTTTTCTTAGGGTTTCATTTTTGAAGGATCTCATGTACTTTAAAAGGTTGGAAACCTATTTGATCACCCTTATGATCTTATTCCCTTATCGATTCAATCACTTTCATGTTGGGTTTTTGATGCCCTAATTTCTTGAGTCGACGGGTTGTACAAACTAGGGTTTGTGCCTGTCTCTTTACAATATCGTGCCCTAGGTGGCTTGATCCCACCCCTATTTTGTCAATGATGAAGTCACACCTTTATTCTAAGTCTCCTCATGCCTTCCTGTGAGCTCGTCCCAAGTTGTTATAAGCGTTTGGCTAAATTTTCTTTGTGTTTAATGATAAAGTGGTGGAAGTAGAGCCAAGAATGAACTCAACTCATGAGTATGGGCATCAGAGTTTAGGTTTGATTTCAATCCCACACCCGATAAGGTTTTGTCTATGTTCCACATCCTTTTCTTTTGATGGAAGCGGAACCAGAATGGAGAATGAACTTGGAACTATTGAATGGTTTCGGGTTTGGTTTCCGTTTCAATCCCAGTTCTGATTCTGATACTGACCCCGACCCCGATCCCACCTTTGTTAGAAGCTTACTAATTCCTAATCTCTTCCTAGTTTTTCCTCTGATATGTTTCAAATTTCACTAAGTATGAGAGGTTACCTAGGGAAGGACAGGGCAATATAAAAGGTAATCTTCTAATGTTGATTTTCATGCTTTTTATTGGTCTAATCTAGGGTTGTTTTGTAGGAGTAAGTAATGTCAGGAGCATCTGGAGAAGTTTCACAAGTGGAGGGCCAGGCTACCGAGGGTTCAAGGTAAGCCAAAGAAGATCAAGGTGGAGTAATTGCAATACACTTTGAGATACAAAAATAAGAGTGCTACTCTCACTGCAAGCAAGTTAGACTCGGAATGGGCTGATATTACTGATACTAATATAGTCCAATTCAACTATGAGGAGTTGTTGGTAGAAATTTTCTCTGAGGATGTGATTGGGAGAACTCAGAAGATAGCCCAATTCGGGCTGGCACATGTGACTATTTTCCCACTATCAGTCCAATGTTCGAAGCTTATAATCACAACAACAGGGGCTTACAACCCAGCAACAAGGCAATGTGTGGACATTCAAGGCAATGTAATCATTGATCTCTCCCCACAAATGATGAATTTTATGTTCAATGCACCTACCCCTCAAAACCGTAAGCAACCGAATGAGGCATAGGCATTGCAATTGTTCAGCAACCATAAAAAAAACCAATAGGGATCACATGAACAAGAAGTGGTTAAAGGTTGAAAAGAAGTCTCTGACTAAAGTTCTAGATCAACCTAAGAGGGGGGACTTCCAAAAGGATATTGATGACTTGATCATGATGTTGTCTAGGGTATTTGGGAAAAGAGATTTTGCATGCTTCAAGGAGTGTATGTTTCCTTTTATTGAGGCACTCAAATTTGATTGGGAAATGATCTTGTTGGACAACCTGCACAATCAAATGATCAAAGCAAATGAAACAAAGACCTTCTTCATGACTTCATATGTTGTATATGTTGCTACAAGGATGGGTATATTTCTTGGATTGAATGCAGTAGGAACATTAGGGGAAGCTCCTAGACAGAAGAAGGAACAAGAGCATTATGATCAATTAACCTTGCAAACATCAGAGCTTCATTATAGAAGGGTTAATGATGCATTCCTTTATGTCACCATTAATCGATTGACTGGAGATGTTGGATACAGGTTGAGTAGAGATGCCATGGCTTTCATTGATGAATGGGGACATTGGTATATCCAATACCCCAAGTTATCTTACCTCCAATTGGAAGGATTTGATGGAAATCCTCACCTACACCCAAGATGTTACAATGAAAGGATTGTCCGCATGGAATTCATATATCAAGCCATGGCGGTCAATGGCAAGTTTGTAGGTAAACACAAAATAGGATGCCACAAGTTTCCCATGAAGTTGGGAGAATATTATTGTGCTCATATTGTGGCTGCAAAAGGAGTATGTGATGAGTTGAGTCACTTAAGGTTGGGATGTATACATCCCATAAGCATTTTGAGCCAAAACATAAGATGAATGGTTTGATTCCTACGGTTTTTGAGAAACATTATAACTTGTTGGAGGATTTTTGGATAGATTTGCAAGATGAGTATGATGTTTGAAAGAGAAGCTATGAAAGACTTCCCATTCCATTGATGATTGAGTTTGGAGTAAAATAGGAAATTATTGATACACTATCTTATGATGGTGTTGTTTTGGATCCCGACTATGAGGTAGAAAACATTGGTACCAAAAACTTGGACCCCATCAATTGGGATGAGGAAGAATTTATTGATATTAGATAGATTTCTTGGAGATGAATGGATAGAAGTATCTAATGGGTAGTGATGAGGATAAAGGAGGCAGAGGCTCAAACTTCAAAGAAGAGGAAAGCACAAGGCACCCAAGGATACAAGAGAACAAAGAGGAGAAAAAATCCTAAAGAGCAATTAGAATATCTCCCTCCTAGCTCTGGAGGAGAGGGTGATCCAAAAATACCTACCCTAGATACTCATGAGCCACAAGGAGAAGAAACTACAACAAATGCATAAGGAACTTCATCCCAACCTTCTCTCATAGGAAAATCTATTGATGAGATACCTACAAGTAGTCTTCATAAGCAAGTAGAGACCCTTAAGGGGAAGAAAGTGGAGGTTGAAATTCATGACATTGATATTGATTGAGAGGCCACATAGTTAGATGATGAGCCTACCAAAGTTGTGTCTATTGAGAACATTGGAAATGTTGAGGAAGAACATGTGTTGACTGCAGAGGACCGGTGGAAACTATTTGAGGATTTAGAAAGAAGCATATGATAAAGCACAAGTTGAGGCACTTGCAAAGTAGAAAGAAGTTGATGCCAAAGCACAAGCTGATGCACTGGCCAAAAAACAAGAATTAGAAGCTAAGGCCAAAGATGGATAGCTTGCAAGGAAGCACAAGGAGAAGGAAGATCTCTTGCAGCAACAAAAGGAAGCAAAGCTGAAACTCAAGGAGGAAAGAGATAAGTTAGCTCTGTTGCAGAAAATCCACAAATTGGAAGAAGAAAAGGCTCATCAATGAAGAGAGAGAGAAGCCATTGAAGCCAAGTTCAAGGCTGCAGAGGAAGCTTGGAGGAAAAATGATGAAAATGAGCTCTTGCTAAAGAAGAAGGAAGCAGAAGAACAAGCCAAGCAAGAGCAAGAAGCAAAGGAAATGTGGGAAAAGGTTAAGTAATTAGAGAAATAGAGAGATGAAATGTATGGGCAGAGGAGATTGGAAGAGGAAAGAGAGATAGCTGAAGCTGGTAGGCTTGCAAAGGAAGTAGCAGAAAAGGAGCAACAAGAGGTTGATTCTCAACCTAATGTAACAATTCTGAAACCTCTCTCCTCTACCACATCTTCCTCATAACAAGTGGTTACTACTCTTGTTGTCCCAACATGGTTGAAGCTTAACTTGGAGAAAAAGCAAATAGTCTAGCCCCAACCTTTGAATTGGGATGACATGATGAAAGAGATTGAGAAGGAGAGGCCCAAGAAAAAGGCTAGAGTCCTTCACTCCACCAAATTGACAAATGTTGGAGAGATTGTAGTTGAGTGTGCCATTCCAATGGTAAATAAGGACATATGAGAGATCTAGTTAAGTGATTATCAGCTAGGGACTGTGAACTTGGGAAGGCCTACAAGAAATCAACAAATGGACTTAATTGATATTGTAGCATCCTCCACCAAGTCAAGAATGGTAAAGGACAAGAAAAGTAAAGGTGAGCTCAAGGCTCAATTAGATCAATTGCATAGGTTCTTAAAGGACATATCCTCTCCTATTTTTGTACAATTTGTTGCTCCTACAACACCCATTTTGTTAAGTAAGAAAGAGGCTGATGACCTTGTTGAAATGATAAGCAAGGTAGGGATGTTGGATAGATGGATTGATAGGTTGAACCAAGAAGTGGAGGATTTTCTTGTTCAAAGTAATAAATCTCATTATGATGCATTGGAGTTGGTTAGTGACATGAATTCACATGCAGAGTATCTTGGGAAACAAGAGGAAGAATATAGAGAACATAAAAAGAGTTGAAGGACATCAATAAGTTGGTCAAAACAAACTTTGTTAGAGTAGTCCATCCTTGAGGAGGATAATGCAGACTTTATTGAAAAGACCATCAACATTATTAGGTTTGGGTCCTCCATCATTTTTTATCATAGGAATGAGGTACAACAAGTTGGGAAAGATTTGAATGAACAAATTGAGGAGTTTGGATTAGTCATTGCTATGCTCGTAAATGAAGACATCCCTCTGAAAGATGGCCTCCCTCTTTACAAACTTAAGGAAAAATGGAATAGTAGGTTTGAGGAGGCAATGCACAAGGGGGATGATGGTGATGACTTGCTGATTGATAGAGTTATGGATATCAAGGAGGAGATAAAGGCTGCTAGAAGAGAACTTATTAAACTTGGGGATATGCAAGAGTTTGCTTCTACAGAATTGAAGAGAATAAAGTTTGAAGACAGTTGGGTGGATGGGCCAGATAAAGATGTGATCCAACAACTGTTTACTAATTATGGTGAGTACATGTTTGAGTAGAAAACATAGGAATAATGTGGTAGTGGAATGTCTTGTTCCTGATGGACACCTAATGACATGGTCACCTAGAAAACTCTCTCTCTTTCTCTCCTATTTTGTAGGATCATGACATGACTTCAACTGGAGATTCCTAGTAGTTCTACCCTCCCTCTTTGTGTGTCAGATTTTGATAATAGATACATCAACAATTGAACTTAAGATCATGATGGGAAGTCATCTTATGCACTTCCAGTTGTTCCTTAATTGGTGGATATCAAATTTTTGACTGGAGGAGTTAGTGTTAGGACTTGTCTATATGTAGTTTTTCTCTCCATGATGTAAAGATCGGCTAATTGAAGAAATATTAGCAGCCTAAGGAGAATTTTAGGACAATTTCTACAAGTTTCATAAACTTTTTACAGCTTTATGCAAAGACACTTAGATATGTTTACAATTTTCAATACAGTTTTATGTTATTTTTAGAACTAGTTTTAATGGTGATTTAAATGAACAAATGGTCATTTGTATGCTAGTGAATGTTGTGCATAAATTCTCTTATTTGATTAAAGTCAATAGAAGATTCTGAATCTGAGTCTGTTTCCATTGAGTTGTCTGTGAATGAGGTTTCTTTGTGTTCATTGATCTATGAATTTTAAAGGTAAATTTCATATAAACCTGTTACTAGATCTAAAGTAAGGTAAATTTGATATACTTTTGAATTATGCTTCCCTCAAATAATTAGCATCTTCATTCAAATCATTTTTTGCTAATAGCTTGTATATACAGCCAATTAAGCATGAAGAGTTAGTTGAGAACAAAGGGAAGAAAAGAGCGAAGTTCTCTTGATTACATTCTTGTACTCTATATGAGGAAAATTCTCTATCTTGATCTCAATTTTGGTACTATTGATGTTTCTATACAATCAACAACAGCTTGAAGTCTATGTGCTTTCTATTTTGGCACTATGGAATTTTTTTTTATGAAGTCCTACATAGCTCATTGAGAAGGGTCCCTCTTCTATGTGCTAGGTTAATTTTATTAGTACAGTTCATTAGGCTCTTTTGATTAGTCAATATCATATATATAAGCCCTTTATTTATTTCTCTCCACTACATGCATTAAAGTTTGGATATACTAATAATTATATATACAAATGTGTGATAAGTGAGCACACAATATCAATCTAGTTAGTCAATATCAATCTAGTTACAACCGATTGAAAACTAGGGGTTTCATTAAATTCATCCTATTGGATTCTTCTTTGGAGAAATTTCAGGGCACCATTACACAACCACTAAAATACCACTCCTTGCAATAATGCTAGTTTCCAATAGATGCAACATGTTTGAATAGAGAAAGGAAATGAAACAATTCTAGTTATTCATGAAGATCCATAAAGATGCGACCTTCCCAACAAAAGAAATGAGTTTTGCAAGAATAAATTATACCAACCAATACCTTGTAGATCAATTTAGTTGTCACTCAGAGACTTTATACCACCCAATTCTCTCTTCCAACAAGAAAATAAATTTTGAAAGGTAACCAAAATCCATGAATGAACACCTCTAGCCACAAAATGAGCATTGTTCTCTCTTTTTCTCCTTTTCCCCTGTTGGTATTTCCTCTCTCTAAAAAAAAACCTAGAAACTTTATAAAAACAACTGGAAGATGCAAAGCCAGATGTTTTTCCAGCTTCCTCCACATTGAAAATTTATGCAAAATGTTGAAGCCTCTTGAAGGCACATGGGGAGAGATTTATATGTTTTTTTTCTCTTTTTCAGCTTTTATTTTATTCCTAACCTTAGTCTCATTTTTCTGTGAAGATAAAATAAAGTATAAACATATCTTTACTAACATATTCTTTTAGTAATAAAATTTTGTATTAAATGTCACTTTATCCTCTCTTTTTTAAAATAACAAAAATACTAGCACACAATATTAAAATATAACATTATTTTCATCTATTTACTATAGTAGTAGTAATATTAAAAGTTAATGTTATTTATTTAGCATTAATTTTTATTTCTTTATCATGTTAATAATTAAATAAAAGAAAAACATTATTTGCATACGCTTGTCAATTTCCATTTAATTTGGGTCACATTTAAATTGAATTTCTTAAACCAACTACATATCAACAATTAGCACATTCTTGTACTAAGTTTGGCTCATGACCCAATATTGACATATGCATTGAGGTTTTATCCCTAGGAAATTGCACACGAGTGTGGAACACACAATTATTCATCATTATCATAAACATTTTTCTTAATTACCCTTCAAGTAATAATTAGCATAATTGAATTGTCTTTCCTAATCAATTGTTATTAAATGATTATTATAGTAATTAAGTGATTAAGCTAAGCTAATTGAATGGGTTGTGACATCCTTTCCCCCTAAGGATAGTCATGTCCCGATGACTATTTGATATAAAGGTGATCGCTGCAAAGTCAAGTATTCAAAACAACTCTATTCTAGATCATTTAAAAGGAAAATTATATGAAAGATTCATACCTTTTCTTGTCATACCTTTTTAGCTTGATTAGTCGGCTAAGTTGCCTTGAAGTTCTTGACAATGCACCTAACATGGTCTTTAAGTATAATAATCAATTAAACTTTTGCACTAGTGTTAGCTTATCATGAAATATTAAATATCTTATGAAAATATCAAAGAGTGGATCATTTCAATATCCAACATTATTGTAAGCCATAAATCACATTATAATTTCAAATGACTCACTTTCAAATTCATACAATTGAAAGTTTCACTAAGATAGATCACATATGATTCATAAAATATATATACTTTCAATCCAAGTTATTTAAATAACATTAGATAATATTACTCAGTCACAACTGGGGAGTAAGTGACACATAATAGAATTAATATAATACACTCTTTCATATTATATAAATAAAACTTTTAAGATTCTACTTAAATTCAAATCTTGCAATGATCATTTTGCTTATCTCTTTAAGCATGGTTAGTTGTTATACAACTAGTTTATCATCTCAATCCATGCCTTTCTTTTACAATTGTTTAGGAAAATAAGCACTTATCCTTCATTAGATGAGAATCTCACTATCTCATTCAAAATTTCATGCAATTTTTCACGTAAGTATAAATTCTTATTATGCATACCTTCTCATATGTGACACTATAAATGTGTTCATCTATTATGCATGAATGCTCACATATGACTTGAAGAGTCAATGAATAATTTTATTTTGTTTTTATTTTATCATGTCAATCATGTGACCTAGACAATATGTTCATCTCATCATTCATGCCTACTCACATGTGACCTAAACAATATGTCCATCTCGTCACAATGTGTGTGAAATCTATGCTATCATGAAGTAACTAACATTTGCAACTTATTTAATGCGTTCTAGCACAAATATCTATGCAAATTCCCTTTTACACATGAAGTGACTCAAGCTTTGGCCAAAGCATTTTTTTACTCTTTATTTACACCCTCGGGATAACCTGGGAGCCAATTAGCACCTTTCCAACACATGCCCCTTTTATAGGAAATCATAGTTATGTTCATCTTACCATACATACTTTCTTGTACCTGAACAAATATGAATATCATGATATCTATTGTTCGTAACAAACCATAGTTTCTCCTAGTTTATTGACAATTGTGATTTCATACCAGACATAAAATAATCAACATCATAACTCTTTAGCAATTGTATTACAATGAATTTTTCAAGAATCTAAGTAATGAAATATTGGGCATATTAAATCCACAATACCACCATGATGAACATCATGGACATCACAAGTAGGAGCATCAACTATCATAATGTAGCCCCATCTAATGCATATGACACAATATTTTGTCACAATAATATCATCCATAGTGTGCAAACATATACAAATGCACAAGGGTCATATCATTTCACAATTCCCCAATTCCCATAGGGAGTGACACATCACATATACATAGTGACTAATTAGTATGCACATCACAAGTACAACTATGATTGGATCATATGCATATCACAATTCCATGGTGACAAACTCATGTATACTTTACATTAAAACAATGACTAGCTCAATCATACATCATAAATATCCAATGTGACAATCCACACATTACATCACATGTTCACATAAAGAATAGTAAGTAAATTGGAAATGGATGCAACCTATTGCATGCATCAATCCACTACTTGATTCACAATCACATAAGCCTACTATGACAACAATCAAACATCCCATACTACTTGATGCCATTACTATCGAGGGCGCCAACATATCAATGCACACAACCCTAGGCCATTTACACAAGTACTTAGGGTGGAATTAGTGTATAAATACACTTATTTATACATAGGTTCATATCACTTCATGATCCCAAGGCTTACCTACCCCTTATAATATAAGATACCATTTTCCACATCAAGATAGATTGGACTATAATATGAGGTTTGTTCAATTGTTACCTACCTTCTTTTCTAATGCAGTCCATCAGATGGCTAAGAAACCAAGGACATCCATCACTGGCATAGTATGCTCCTTGACTATTGTCAATCTCGAACACACATCACATAGCTTAAGTGCAAACTCACTCATAAAAAAAGATTTAATTAGATGGAAACCTTAATAGTGAGCTTAGCAGATATAGAAGTTCACATTAAAGGATCAAAGAATGACCACAATGATTTCCTACCCATATCAAGCTCATGAGTAAGCCATAGTCAAGAGATGTGTCAATCAAAAGTATGTGTTGCACAAGTATAATGTCAATCAATCAACATTCAATCAACTTGAATTTATAATCATTCTAACATATACTCACATCATAGGTTATTTCCTTTCATATAGCAAGTACGACTCATACAAATCAATTTCATTCTAGATTACTATCTTCTAGTTATTGATCATTTGGTTCATATACTGAACCATTTAGGAAATGGCCATACTCTAACTCATCTAGATATCTCCACAATTCTAGGTTTTTTTCCAAATTATCAAAAGAAATACAACCTTAACATAGTAGACTCTAGGCCCTAGTGTTGAACCCAGAGCTCTAATACCATATGTAACAACTACCCAAATAATCACTAATAAATATGAAAATTAGTGAATAATATAAACATAATCCAACTAAAATAGTTTCTTTTCAAAACATATAAAGGAGTCTACATTATTCATAATGATGCAAGTGTATGTACAATACTTTATCATAACTACACAACTTGATTTATTTTATGACTAGATGTAAATACACACACCCAAATTATATTAGACATGCTCTTCCAAAAAAAATCAGAATTATAAATGACAACACAAGCAAAGAAGTAAGAGTCGTCTACTCTTTCAATGGTACTACACAAGATAAATAATGTTTCACCATTTGTATTACAAATCCTCTACCATTCCTTTTCCATGACTTTAAGCAAAAGAGAGAGAGGGAGCATCATCAAGGTGATATCCACCCTGCCATGAAGCATTAGCTTCCCCACACTACTCCAATAGAGAAGCCAAACCCATCACAAAGGATCTAGTAGTATGTGACAACATGCATGATGGAATCTAGTTCACTATGTGAAACAATGTCAAGATAGCATACCAAGATGCTCATGCAAAATATATCTAATGCACCAATTCCCATGAACTTACTTATGTGAAAGAGGATGCACTCAATCTAAGTAATACACTCATGGGTGGAAGTTAATGAAAATACTTGTTTACATTATAAAAATGTCCCAATCATCTCACTATGATATTTGGATATTTAATGGAATAGACTAACAACACCAAAAGAAAAACCCATAACTGACATTCAATATTTATGAGGTTTTACTTAGATAATGTATAAAAATGATAATATTTATTGGTTAACCCGTTAAAGAAGTTAATCCACAATCTAAGCACATTTCCATAACTTCACTCACTGTGAAGTGATAGTGAGGACCTTATTTCCTCATTACTTAAGTGGTGGTTGTAGATCATCACCTAGAAACATGGAAGGTAACCCACAAAGAGAATTTGACCTATTTAAATAGTTTCACTTATGTTAACCACACTTTTAGAATAAAAATAATAATAATTAGAACTTAAACTCATGATAATTGTAATCTATAAATCAACTAGTAGTATGAATCTGCAGATTGTAGTCAAAAGGAAAACGTTCAAATGGTCATAACTCTTGCATTAATAACTCAAATTCAAAAAAAAAAATGTTCTGGAAAGGTGGAAGTATGGAGATCAAAACCCAGAAATTGTTTTCCAAAACTCTCAACCATGTAAGAGAAGTTTTATCTGTAATTCATCTCACTAATTCCTATCAGAACAACAGTTTGGTGGAAAGAAAATCTTTATACTATGTTACTAGATATTATCTCAATAAATAACTTAGTTTTAATGATTTTTCGTTCTTTAATATTAGGGCATGTCTTTAATCTTGTCTAATTTTTCCCCAACAAATTATATAGAACTAAACATGTTCACCTCCTTCAACAACAATCACTTTATTTGGCATATAAATTGTTCTTAAATCTTCCTAATTGCAGTAGATAATATATTTACTCAACTAACCACAAGTTGAGTAACTAATGTCTCTTTCAATTTCATATTGGATCCTACTTACTCTCTACTGTTTTTACCCATGTACTTCAACTATGCTTATAATAATGTTTTAAATGCAACATTCTTTGTTGCACTTAGACTAGCATGATTATCATGCCTTTAGTGCCTCACATTCTAGTTGAATGTGCATATATTTCCATTTTTAAAATTTTCTAATATATTTCATATTATTTTAGTCATTTCCAATATATTGAGACTTGAAAGTAATCAATCAACTATTCTTTCACCTTCTCGTTTTGCCTAATTCCAAGCTTATCCAATTGTCAAGATTGCATTTTATTAATTGTTTATTTTTACATGATGAATATAAACCTGTAACCAGATCTAAAATAAGGTAAATTTAACATACTTTTGAATTATGTTTCCCTCAAATAATTAGCATCTTCATTCAAATCATGTGTTGCTAACAAATCATATATACAACCAATTAAGCATGAAGAGTCAGTTGAGAACAAAGGGAAGAAAAGAGCACAATTCTCTTGATTACATTCTTGTACTCTATATGAGGAGCATTCTCTATCTTGATCTCAATTTTGATACTGTTGATGTTTCTATATAATCAACAACAGGTTGAAGTCTATGGGATTTCTATTTTGGCACTATGGCAATTCTTTTTATGCAGTCCTACATAGCTCATTGAGAAGGGTCCCTCTTCTATGTGCTAGGTTAATTTCATTAGTACAGTTCGTTAGGCTCTTTTGATCAGTCAATATCATATATACATAAGCCCTTCATTTCTTTCTCTCTACTACATGTGCATTAAAGTTTGGATAAACTAATAATTAAATATACAAATGTGTGATAAGTGAGCACACAATATCAATCTAGTCAGTCAATATCAATCTAGTTACAACCAATTGAAAAATAGGGGTTTCATTAAATTCATTTTATTGGCTTCTTCTTTGGAGAAATTTTAGGGCACCGTTACACAACCACTAAAATACCACTCCTTGCAATAATGCTAGTTTCCAATAGATCTAGCATGTTTGAATAGAGAAAGGAAAGGAAACCATTCGAGTTATTCATGAAGATCCATAAAGATGCGACCTTCCCAACAAAAAAAAGAGTTTTGCAAGAATAAATTATACCAACCAATACCTTGTAGATCAATTTAGTTGTCACTCAGAGACTTTATACCACCCAATTCTCTCTTCCAACAAGAAAATAAATTTTGAAAGGTAACCAGAATCCCTGAATGAACACTTCCAACCATAGAATGAGCATTGTTCTCTCTTTTTCTCCTTTTTCCCCATTGGTATTTCCTCTCTCTACAAAAAAACCTAGAAACTTTATAAAAACAACCGGAAGATGCAAATCCAGATGTTTCTCCAACTTCCTCCATGTTGAAATTTTATGCAAAATGTTGAAGCCTCTTCAAGGCATGTGGGGAGAGATTTATATGTTTCTTTTCTCTTTTCAAATTTTATTTTATTCCTAGCCTTAGTCTCATTTTTCTATTAAGATAAAATAAAGTATAAACATATCTTTACTAACATATTCTTTTAGTAATAAAATTTGTATTAATGTCACTTTATCCTCCTTTTTTAAATAACAAAAATACTAGCATACAATATTAAAATATAACATTATTTTCATCTATTTACTATAGTAGTAGTAATATTAAAAGTTAATGTTATTTATTTAGCATTAATTTTTATTTCTTTATCATGTTAATAATTAAATAAAAGAAAAAAGTTACTTGCATTCGCTTGTCAATTTTCATTTAATTTGGGTCACATTTCAATTGAATGCCTTAAATCAACTACATATCAACAATTAGCACATTCTTCTACTAAGTTTGGCTCATGACCCAATACTAACATAAGTATCGAGGTTTTATCCCTAGGAAATTGTACATGGGTGAGGAACACATACATACACTAACATTATGTAACCTAGCTACATGACTCTAAGTGTGTGTGTGTTCATGATTCCATCATGACAAGCTACCCCAACCACCCATAACCTTCTCCTCAATGATACTCTCTCTCCAATTTGAGAAAATGTCAATAGTTCATGATGCACTGATGAAATAGAACACACAATTATTCATCATCATCATAAACATTTTTCTTAATTACCCTTCAAGTAATAATTAGCATAACTGAATTATCTTTCCTAATCACTTGTTATTAAATGATTAGTATAGTAATTAAGTGATTAAGCTAAGCTAATTGAACAGGTTGTGAGATTAGGTGAAAAATCATAAGACACACAAGTTGATATGATAAAACATAGCCTGATCAGATACATTGGTTTGTTGCAAACTCTATTACAGGATAGTCAGAAGGACGGGTCTAGTCGGGTTGCCCCTGGTGTATGATTTAACTCCAAGGTTTGCTTGCACCAACGTACTAGAAGACCTCACTATGCCTTCCACCAAGAACCTAACAAATTCTAGGCTCTGTTCTGACTTAGATCATTAACTAAGCCTGCCCTAACTCTGTTACAAGAGTTCCAAACCTTGTGCTTAACCTTGGAAGAATCAACACCATGTGAAATTACAACTTCTCTCTCAACACCTAGAAGGGTCTAGATGCTAACTTCATCACCAACCTTGAACTGCTTTTAGGGGAATTAAAGGTACTATCCTCATGCTTCTTGCATCCAAATTGATCCATTTTGGAGGTTCTTTAGTTTCCAATGCACCCGATTCCAAGAGATTGCCTTGGTAAGGCCTATTCTCTACTAGCCCTTACCAGTCGCTTTTTGGCTTCTCTTGTTCACATTTGACAAACAACATAGAAAATAAATTGCACTTCCTGATACCCTTTTCAGAGTTTTAAATCTTTCATAGGGTTCCAGGTCTTTGTCTCTGCCATACAGCTGATTCCTACATTCAAGGGCTTTTAGGGCTAAAAGGCCTAATATCTAGGGTTTTAACTCTTTTCCCTTCAAATCTATCTCAAATGGATTGGTTAAGGTTTCAATCCTTCTACAATGCTTAGCTATGATAAAAACTCACCCTAAACCGTACTATGGCTGTACTGTACTCCTTCCCCTGCCTAAGTTCTTCTCTTTTTCTTTCTCAAACTCCTAACCATGCATTCCTAGCTCGCCTAGGGTTTGAGATTTCAAATATCTGCTTGGCTTTCTAGAACTCCTACTCCTACATATATACAAAGGATTGGATCCACTCCCATATTCCACCAATTTCAGGAAAACCCCGTGATCAGTGTTTATGGGGGAGCCATTTAAAATCACAATGCTCAAAACAAAAATACAAATTCCTACACTCTAATCTTTGAAATAGAAACAACAAATATACTCTAAGGACACTAAATACAAGATGGGAGTCACTCTAATCTATCCTATAAACACAAAAACAAAGATAAAATTGTATATACAATGCATCTTATGCCACTGTCTCTCAAAACACACAGGATTTTCCAGAAAAACACAGAATTCTACAAACTGCCTTCTATTCCACACCACAAAATTTGATTACAATGATCACTCTCTGCTAACTACGAGTCTTCACTACTTTTATATGCCTTCTCCATCATTCAAGGGCAGTTGCTCGAGCCCTTACTCCTGATTTTAAGGGATTCCACTCCAACTAAAGTCCATGCAACCAAACAAGTTCATCATGCAATCTTGCAACATTCTTGCAACTCTGCCTTCATCCTTCATTATAGGACCTCAATCTCCTTAATCTCGAACCAACAACTCCTTAACTGTCCCATGGAATCTTCAAACAACGAGGATAGCACACTAAATGCTTTATATCCTAACATATGTTGTCTTAAGCTAAATACAACATTTAACAACATGATTACAAAGATGACATTAATCCTAATGATTAACTCATCACACTCAACCAAGACCTTCTAAGGTCCAACCTAAACACACAAACATCCCTGACTTGGCTAAGGTCAGTACAAGCCAAAATTGCAACACACCAAACTGAAGTTAAGCCAAGGTGCTCCTGCACCATCCTCCCCAAAACAGAAAATTTCAATCCATCCTTGGATTGAGCAAGTGGGAATCAATTCCCAACTTCTTGAATTCTGCCTCCTTGATCCATACTGCATCAACTTCAGGTTGTCCTTGTCTTTGGATCAGATGTTCTTTGTACTCCTTGGTTCTTGTTCTCTTGTAGACCCTGGTATCCAAGATCTTATTAGCTTGTTTGACTGTAGCAGGGGGCAGTTTGAGTTCTTCTACATCTTGACTGACTTCATGGAGTGTCTGGTCCATGTTTGGCGGGGGTCCTTTGTAATGCACTAGATCTGCAACATTGAAAATAGGGGACAATCCACTGTCATCTGGTAATTGCACCTTTAATGCATTATTCCCATACTTCTCCAAGATAGGACAGGGACCTATCCTCTTCATTTGCAACTTATGAGGAACTCCTTTCTACAATCTAGCCTTGTTCAAATGGACCATTACTAAGTCTCCCACATTGAATTGGACTTCTCTCCTATGCTCATCCACCTTAGTCTTATGCTTCATAGTATTTTCTGCCAAGGTTTTTCTGACTGTCTCATGAATCTCCTGCATTGCACAAGCAAAGTCATCTGCATAGCCACTTCCCTTGACTCCATCCTTCAACTCTCTCAGCTCATAAACACCTCTAGGGTGCAGTCCATAGACAATTTCAAAGGGACTCTTCCCTGTGGATCTATTCACTGTGTCATTATAGGCATATTCAGCTTGCCCAATAATCTGATCCCATTGTTGACCATACTCCTTGGTCAAGCATCTTAGAAGGTTTCCAAGTGTCCTATTCACAACTTCGGTCTGACCATCAGTTTGGGGATGGTATGCAGATCCAAAGGACAAATTGGTGCCCATTCTTTGCCAAAGAGTCTTCCAAAAATGACTCATAAACTTAGCATCTCTGTCTGATACAATGCTGATTGGTAAGCCATGAATTCTTACTATCTCCTTAAAGAAAAGAGAGGCTATTTGACTGGCATCATTGGTTGTTTTGCAGGGCACAAAGTGAGCCATTTTGTTGAATCTGTCTACAACAACATAAACACTGTCCATACCTTGCTTTGTCTTGGGTAACCCAACTACAAAGTCCATGCTCAAGCATTCCCATGGCCTAGAAGGGATAGGCATTGGTTGGTATAGGCCTGCATTTGAGGAAGTGCCTTTGGCCTTTTGACATACCACACAACTCTCCACATACTTTCTGACATCTAGGTTCATCTTTGGCCAATAATAAAACCTTTGAACCAGTTCCTGAGTTTTGGTGATTCCAAAATGACCACTCAATGCACCATTATGTTTCTCTTGTATCAAGTTCTCCCTAATAGAACCTCTAGGAACACAAAGCTGATTTCCTTTAAACAAAAGATCACTTTGCAAGGTATATTCAACATATTTGTTATGGAAATGATTCTTGTACTCAAGACATACCTTATAAATATCTACAAAGTCTTCATCATCTGCATATAGATCTTTGAAGTGATCTATTCCCATGCTCTTCAACTGAATTTCTTGAATGGTGAGGACTCTTCTGCTCAATGCATCAGCCACTTTGTTGAGAGCTCCTTTCTTGTGCTTGATATTGAAGGTGTAAGCTTGCAAGTACTCCACCCATTTCATGTGCCTGTGACTCAACTTCTCTTGAGAATTCAGGAAACTAAGTGCTTGATTGTCTGAATACACAATGAATTCCTTGGGAAGCAAGTAGTGCCTCCATTTCCTTAAAGCCTGGACCAATGCATACATTTCAAGGTCATAAGAAGAATACTTCTTCTTGGCTTCACTTAGCTTCTCTGAATGAAAAGCCATCGGTCTGCCCTCTTGACTGAGAACAGCTCCAATAGCTACATTGCTTGCATCACATTCAATGGTGAATAGCTTCTCAAAGCTTGGCAGCACCAAAACAGGTTGGGTAGCTATCTTTTCCTTCAGCAACTCAAAACTCTTGTTAGCTTGCTCATTCCACACAAATTTGGTTTTCATTCCTCCTTTAATGGTATCCAACATAGGAGCACAAATTGCACTAAACTGTCTGATGAATTTCCTATAATACTGAGCAAGACCATGGAAGCTTCTTACCTCTGTTGCTGTCTTAGGAGTAGGCCAATTGAGAATGGCTTCTACCTTGCTGCTGTCCATCTTCAAGTTGCCATGTGATAGCACAAATCCAAGGTACACCAGCTCTGTTTTGATGAACTCACACTTTTCCAGATTGATCATCAGCTTCTCCTCCTGCAGCTTTTTGAAAATCAACTCAATATGTTGGAGGTGCTCTTCTCTTGTTCTGCTATAGATTAGTATATCATCAAGATACACTACTACAAACTTGCCAATGTAGTCTTTGAGGATTTCATTCATGAGTCTCATGAATGTGGAGGGGGAATTAGACAAGCCAAATGGCATAACTAGCCACTCATAGAGACCCTCATTGGTTTTGAAGGCTGTTTTCCACTCATCACCCTCATGTATCCTAATTTGGTGATAACCACTCTTTAAATCTATCTTGGTATAGTACTTAGCTTCACCTAGACAATCCATGAGATCTTCAATCCTAGGGATGGGAAACCTATACTTGATGGTTATCTTGTTTATTGCCCTGGAATCAGTACAAAGCCTCCATTCTCCTCCTTTCTTAGGTGCTAAGACAGTGGGTACTGCACATGGACTAATGCTTTTCCTAATGAGACCTTGGTCAAGAAGTTCTTGAATCTGCCTAGCTATCTCCTCATTTTGTTGAGGTGTCATCTTATAAGCTGCCTTGTTTGGAAGGGTGGCTCCTGGTATCAAGTCTATCCTATGACTTATGGCTCTTTTAGGAGGTAACGTTGCTGGTTGACCACTACTTACAATACCTTCATAGGTCTGCAACAAGTCTTGTATCTCCTTGGGTAACTCTTGCTTTTCAGCTGCCTTCTCTTTGCTCACCTCTCTTGGCTTGATCATTACTGCATAGCCAAATCCTTCTCCTTCTTCCAAAGCTTTTAAGAACTCCTTTTCACCAGCTATGAGCAGTTTAGAACCTGTTGTCTGCACCTCTGTATCTTCTAACAAAGACTGAATCTTGAAGGTTACATTGTCTTTCTTGAAGGTATATGAGTTCTTTGCTCCATCATGCACAGCTTGGCGGTCAAATTGCCATGGTCTACCTAGGAGCAAGTGGCATGCATCCATAGGTAATACATCACACAAAACTTTGTCTTTATACTTGCCAATTGAAAACTCCACCCATGCTTGTTCATTCACCAAGACATGTTGTCCCTTATTGAGCCATGTGACCTTGTAAGGGTTGTTGTGGGGTATCCTTGTCAACTTCAGCTTGCTGACTGCCTCCTCTGACACAATATTGTCAGTAGAAGTTGAGTCTATAATGACCTTACACACTTTCCCCATCATCTTGCACTTTATCCTAAACAAGGACCTCCTTTGGCTTGGTTCTTCTTTAACCGGTTCTTTGATCAAAGTCCTCCTCATCATGAGGTTCTCACCTTCCTTTGAGTTCAATGGTACTTCAGGTTGTTTATTTGCTGCAGCTATCTCATCTTGAATCAAATTGGTTCTCTTATCTCCTCCATGAGAAGTGCTACCTTTCTCAGGACATCTATAGGCCGGGTGTCCCAATTGGTTGCAATGATAACATTTCATGTTGGTGAAGTAGCTACCTCTTCCTTGTCCACCACTTCTTCCTCTGGAACTGAAACCTCTTCCTCTACCACCTCTACTAGAGCTTCCTTCTTGCTGTTCAGAAAATCTAACTTCTCCTTGGGCTCTTGGTTCTGAGCTTCTTCCACTATAACTTCCTCTTTGTCCTCTGTTGTCTTTCCCTTTACCTCTACTTTTGGGATTTTGTTCTTGTTTCTTTTTTCCTTTCTCCTCTATCTTCAAAGCCATTTGATAGCATTGGTAGACTGTTTTGAAGTTTACCAAACTCATGTCTTCTTGGATAGACCACTTGAGCCCATTTAAGTACCTTGCTAGCTTGATACTCTCATATTCAACCACTTTTGATCTAAGGCACAATTTCTGAAACTCCTCGTATATGTTTGAACATCCATGTCTTTTTGCCTCAGATTGTGTCTTCTCTTATGCAACTGAACTTCATAATCATCAGGGAGATAGGTCTGCCTTATTTTAGTTACCATTCCTCTCCATGAAACTATGGGACCTTTGCCTTCTTTCTCTCTTTCAGATTGTACAAACTTCCACCATGTGAGAGCTGCTCCTCTCAACCTTGACTTGGCCACCTTTACCTTTTGGGCCTCTGTTATTCCATCACACTCAAAGTGATTTTCAATGCTCTCAATCCAGTCTACAACTGAATCAGGGTCCATTTTTCCACTGAAAAGTGGCACACCTTCCAATGCTTTACCACTTAAGGCCTGCAATGCTTTTAAGAAGGGTTCCTCTGCTAGAATAGGATCAGGCTTTGGAGCTTCCTCCTCCAAATCCTCTTATTTTTCCTTGGCTTCTTGCTCTTCCTTCTGCTTTATCTTGTCCTTCACATTATCTGATGTCTCATGGACTTCATCCAAGAGTTTCTCCATTTGAGATATCCTTTCTCTGAGCAACCGGTTGTCTTCCTCTTGCTCTTCTACCTTTTTGGCCAACTCTGCATTTGTCACCATGGTTCCTTCCTCTGGTGTGTTCTCTCCTACTGACTCAGTGGGTTGCAACATCAATCACAAGCCTTGAATCAAGCTAAGATCTGATACCAATATGGTGTATGATGTAACTCCAAGGTTTGCTTGCACCAACATACTAGAAGACCTCACTATGCCTTCCACCAAGAACCTAACAAATTCTAGGCTCTGTTCTGACTTAGATCATTAACTAAGCCTGCCCTAACTCTGTTACAAGAGTTCCAAACCTTGTGCTTAACCTTGGAAGAATCAACACCATGTGAAATTACAACTTCTCTCTCAACACCTAGAAGGGTCTAGATGCTAACTTCATCACCAACCTTGAACTGCTTGCAGGGGAATTAAAGGTACTGTCCTCATGCTTCTTGCATCCAAATTGATCCATTTTGGAGGTTCTTTAGTTTCCAATGCACCCGATTCCAAGAGATTGCCTTGGTAAGGCCTATTCTCTACTAGCCCTTACCAGTCGCTTTTTGGCTTCTCTTGTTCACATTTGACAAACAACATAGCAAATAAATTGCACTTCCTGATACCCTTTTCAGAGTTTTAAATCTTTCATAGGGTTCTAGGTCTTTGTCTCTGCCGTACAGCTGATTCCTACATTCAAGGGCTTTTAGGGCTAAAAGGCCTAATATCTAGGGTTTTAACTCTTTTCCCTTCAAATCTATCTCAAATGGATTGGTTAAGGTTTCAATCCTTCTACAATTCTTAGCTATGATAAAAAATCACCCTAAACCGTACTATGACCGTACTGTACTCCTTCCCCTGCCTAAGTTCTTCTCTTTTTCTTTCTCAAACTCCTAACCATGCATTCCTAGCTCGCCTAGGGTTTGAGATTTCAAATATCTGCTTGGCTTTCTAGAACTCCTACTCCTACATATATACAAAGGATTGGCTCCACTCCCATATTCCACCAATTTCAGGAAAACCCCGTGATCAGTGTTTATGGGGGAGCCATTTAAAATCACATAGCTCAAAACATAAATACAAATTCCTACACTCTAATCTTTGAAATAGAAACAACAAATCTACTCTAAGGACATTGAATACAAGATGGGAGTCACTCTAATCTATCCTATAAACAAAAAAATAGAGATAAAATTGTATATACAATGCATCTTATGCCACTGTCTCTCAAAACACACGGGATTTTCCAGAAAAACACAGAATTCTACAAACTGCCTTCTATTCCACACCACAAAATTTGATTACAATGATCACTCTCTGCTAACTACGAGTCTTCACTACTTTTATATGCCTTCTCCATCATTCAAGGGCAGTTGCTCGAGCCCTTACTCCTGATTTTAAGGGATTCCACTCCAACTAAAGTCCATGCAACCAAACAAGTTCATCATGCAATCTTGCAACATTCTTGCAACTCTGCCTTCATCCTTCATTATAGGACCTCAATCTCTTTAATCTCGAACTAGCAGCTCCTTAACTGTCCCATGGCATCTTCAAACAATGAGGATAGCACACTAAATGCTTTATATCCTAACATATGCTGTCTTAAGCTAAATACAACATTTAACAACATGATTACAAAGATGACATTAATCCTAATGATTAACTCATCACACTCAACCAAGACCTTCGAAGGTCCAACCTAAACACACAAACATCCCTGACTTGGCTAAGGTCAATACAAGCCAAAATTGCAACACACCAAACTGAAGTTAAGCCAAGGTGCTCCTGCACCAGCCCCCAAGCTACAGTGCCATACATAGTGCATCGAATATCAAATACAAGATGCTCAATTTTTTTTTTGCAAAACACCAGAGAATGCAATTGAAGGAGACATTTTCAAAGGGGTCACTTTGGAAACCCTTCAAGACACCAAGGGGTCCATTCAAAGAAATGCTCCGATTGAAAAACATCATATTTTTCAGAAATGGTTATGTCATCAAGGAATCCTTTTGAAAGGTCCTTTCATCAAGGAACCCGTTGGAAAGAATGCTCTTTTTCAAAGGAAAGTTTTCATACACTTTCATTTTAGAAAAAGTACTCCTTTTTCAAAGAGAAGTTTTCAAATTCTTTCACATACGAGACCCTTTTTGAAAGAAAATTTCATCCAAGAATCTTGAGAGAATCCATCATTTTGGAAAATGACAAGTTTCAATAAGGGATTCTTTTGTCAAGGAATTCATTAGAAGGAAAATTTTAACACCAAGGAATCCTTTTTGAAATAATTTGCCAAAATTGAATCATTATGGTAGCCCCCCCTTAGGATGGTGTGTGCTACATAGAGGAGCACATGTCATCCTAAGGAAAGAAAGGAGAGGCATAGATGTTGTGGCATGCAACACATAACGAGATGTATTTCATGGTATATGTTAACACACACACGAGGGAAAACACATAAGAACCATAACATCAAGAAGCAAACCAAGACGAAGAAATCAAGAGAGATAGGGGGTTCTGAGGGTTCATAGTCAGATCTGTTCATAAGTTTACAAATAGATATAATACGATGTAGATGAACGGTCATCGATCCCCAAAGTACTCAGACCATGAAGAAGGGCACATGAAGACAAAATAAAAATAAAAAATTGGTCAACATGGAAGGGGGCCTAAATGCCCCCAACACTTTGCACCATCCCCAATTGTCTAAAAGAAAATTTATAACACATAGAAGAATAATGATTACATATAGAAGAAGCTCACAAAAAAATTTGCAGGCTTGTATCCAAGAACCTACAAGGGTAGCAAGGGTCCTCTAGGTAGGATAAAACCTAATAAAAAAAAGAACGGGGGAACACAAACACACAAACAATCTATCTATAGATAAAGAAGAGGTGCCACCCTTTTCCTCATCGAATAGTAGTCCATCCTACTCCCAATCTAGATTATTATAGGGGGAGGGAGGATGGGCCTGGAAGGGTGAGATAGAAAGGGTGGTACCCTCACTCCCCTACAACAAGGGCCAAGGAAGAAGGCCCCTTAAGGTCTTCTTTGTTGAGCTATTGTGAGGTAAAGGTCATCGATCTTGAAAAGATCAAGGAAAAATTCAGGATATCATCCATGAAGATAAACATGCACTTCCAAAGTGTCATGTGTTAACTAGGTGGGAGAAGGAGGTGTCCAAGATCCACTACCAACCTCATCAAGAGGGGCAGTGAAAAAATTGGGGGATGCAGGGGCCGCCTCTATCACAAGGACGTTGTAGGACAAAATAGAACCAACTTTCGAAGAAGGTGACCCCTTTTTCTGACCTCCACTTGAAGTGAGGTCATCCTCCAACTTGTACTACAACGGAGGATGCAAAATTCCCATAGAAGAAGCAGAGGTTGGGGAGGAAGAAGAAAAAGTCGTAGTAGACACCACCATGGTGTTCGACATTTCAATGGGTTGAGAAAAGGGAGGGATTTTTGGGAGGGACATAAAAATAGGAGGCTCCATGAATGGAGTGATGAAGACCTGCACCCTTTTCAGGTGAGGATCATTAGTACATGTCGAGGGAGCCAAGAGAAAAAAAAAGGTGATTGGAAATCAAGTAGGAGCAATGAGAGAAGACAAAGAAATATAAGAAGATACAAAAAAAGAGGTTGCTAGCTCCCCCTCCATCTTCTATGAGGCTACGTGCTCAGTAGCTAGTGCCTTTTGCTTGAAATTGTGCTCATATGCAAGCCAGTTATGTCGACTACAAGCATTGGAAGATGGCCTGAGAAGAGGCCAAAAGTTGCTGCTCAACCATAGGAGTATCCTTTGCAATCATGGACAGTGGAAGGGTAGCCTCCTGGGCAGGAGCAAGAGGAGGAAGCACAGGGGAAGAAGCAACTACATGAAGAGAAACAAAAACCGGTGCCTTGACAGTGGGCCTCTTCCTATTCTCTACCTTAGGGTCAAGTAGAGAAGTAGTAGGAGGACATGGAGGTCAAGACATAGGAGCATCCCCACGAGGACCTTTCCCCTTGCCATAGACAATGTGCCTAGGAACCATGGGCAAGGCAAGAAATTCAAAGACCTGGTGCTTAACTTTTCTCCATGCGAGTAACATCAGAGTCCCCATACGAGGCATGGGAGTAGAAGCCAAAGAGGCCATAATAGGGTGCAAAGCAGAAGTGGGAGCAGATGATATGGAAGAAGAAGGCCCTTGAGTGTGAGAAAGATTATCCTTCCCCTTTTTCCAGGTAGAATAAGTAGCTTTCGATTGCGCAATCATGGAGGTCTTCACAAAGACTACATAGGGGGACATCAAATAACTAACCTTTGGTGTTGAGCCCTTGGTCTTATACTTAATATAAGCCTTATATAGAAAATCTCCCCTAGGAGGGAGAGGACCGACGGGAATAGGTTAGAAGTGATATAGTGCAAAACCCCCACATGATAACAATGATTTATAACTGGTGTTGTGCACTATGTGCATAGAACCTTCATGAATGAATTTCAAACATTTATGAATCACAAAGGTGACATTGTTCATAGAGGAAAGCTAGGAGATACCCAACCTTACTCATAACAGGTTAGACTCTGGAATGATAACAAAAGAAGTATTGATAGCCTTGGGTCCTACAAAGACTGACAAAGAAAGAGAACCTAAAGGAGCAACTAAGAGTCCATCATGTGTATGGATGGTGGTCTTCAAGTCTTTGTACCTCTCCCTATTCCAACCGTTTATGAACAATGTCTCATCTATTACCACATTAACTCACCTTATTGAATCAACTAAAATACTAGTTACAACATTTCCATTGATTCAGGCAGGAATGCATATGTTGGAAGAATGAAGAAGGTGGCCTCTAGGTTGTTGCCATTGATGCCAACACTAGTTGGTAACTAGCTAAGTAAACTAAAGGTGACCTTTAGGTTTGTTGTCATTGATGCCAACACTGGTTGGTAACTGGCTAAGTAAACTATGTATCTACACTGATCCGGTATTTTGATCCAAAATTTTTTTTTGTAAAAGATAATTCTATGAGTTTTTGATATGTTTCTCAGGAGTATCAGTTACAACTATGAACAAGCTTTTAACAACATTGGTTGATCCAGTTGAGATATCTAAATGACAGAAGTTCAACATTATTTTGGCTGATAGGGTTAAGAATTGCTTATCCTATGGATGTGTAAATTGTTCCTTATTAGGTCTAGACTCACCTGATTTGTGTTTGATACATTTTGTTTTGTGCACCAAAAAATATTTTTGATTTGGGCCGACAAGTCACTTTGAATTTTGTATGTTAACATCCAATTAGGCTGACCTAATTGATGTATGAAGATATAGTCATATATATGTATGTAAGGAAGCAAATAAAAAGGGGATATGGGTGTAGGTGTGTGAACTATGAGGCGAGCTAAGCGACAAGTGTCACAGTGCAAAGTTATTGATAATTGTTGTATTCCTGAAACTGAAGCAGGATTTTGGTTTTCTAGAGCTTAACTGAAACTGATCTTAGCACTTTGAAGGTGTCCTTTTTCAATTCATCTCTTGGCAGTGAGCCATACTTTTTGTATCTAGGTATCAATCCATTTTGTATTCAAGTTGTTAGCATTTCAAGGCCAGTGTGTCTTGGCAGTGAGCCATGTAATATCTTGTAACTGATTATAATATATTGTGAGTTAATCCTCACTGTGGTTTTTCCCATTTTGGATTTTCCATGTAAAAATCTTGGTGTCAATGTGTTATGATTCTTTTCATGCTTTGGTTTATAGTTTTAGCTAGATATGTGTTAATAATTGGATGATTAGTGTTGATGCCAAGAATTGGCAAGGTAACAACCCTTTGTGGGAAACTCAGTTTATGGGGGACTTATTGTGCTAAACTGAGTGTTCAA
The DNA here is from genome assembly GCA_007258455.2 of Sequoia sempervirens. Classification (NCBI taxonomy): domain Eukaryota; kingdom Viridiplantae; phylum Streptophyta; class Pinopsida; order Cupressales; family Cupressaceae; genus Sequoia; species Sequoia sempervirens. Next base: position 45,670 of record VDFB02340147.1, on the reverse strand, counting down.
GTTTTTAAAGAAGTTAGCTTCTTCTATATTTGGGGTTTGGAAAGGGAAAATGAAGAAAACATAAAAATAAAGGATCTAACTAAGGTGATGCACCAAAATTTAGATAAAAGGAACGATAAATCTATCTTTTGGATACGATCTAAGGAACTGTTCAACAATTTTCTATGTCCTAGAATGACAAAAATTAAAGATTGAAGCATGAACAGTACATTCAATGACATAAAATATTTTTCACACTTATTCATTGAAAAGAGGAGTCAAAAGACATGATCTAAACCAAAAAACTTGCATTCAAATTATAGAAGTTCTGCAAATGAACCATTCAAACATTAATAGCATAGTATAAAGTTAATCAAATAGCTTTAAGAAAAACAAAAAGGCTAAGAAATGGCACAGTCTATGAGTCTTTCTGCAATAATCTAATAACAATAAAAAGGCATGGTGTCTCTAAAATTCTATATTTTCTGCAATTCTTGAACTCTTGGAACTCGTGGAACTTGGAACCTCGAACACCTCTTCAAAAGCGAAGAGCAGTATATATAGTGAGCATTTCCACTGCCTAGCAAGCAATAACTGAAAAGATCTGATATCCTGAGCAATGATGTAGCAACAATGATTCCCCTTGGCCGTTGTAACGAAAAAAATTCGGGCCATAGCATGTGGTCACTCCCCTTCCAGGTGCATCCCCTAAAAATGATGGCAGTGGTCCTGGCATAGTCTTGTGCAAACAAGTGTCGCCATCTAGTATAGGTAGTTAGAACACACGACATCATATCGCAGCCTAAATTTCACTCCATCCTTTTCTTTGAAGAAGTACTCACCGAAGAGATGCGTGGTGGAATTTTGCAGCCCATGGTTCATTCCTCTCCCTTGTCATTCAAGGCCTATGCTAGGAAGACATGTGGAACGTGGCTTTTTATTGGCGCTGACTATGGGGTCCACCAAAGGATATGCAGATGAAGGCTACATGGCACATGTTCGGGGACCGACTTAAAAGTGAAGGGAAGCAGCCTTTAAGTGTGTGTGGCGATGACACGTGGAAACATATTGGGAGCTGGTAGAAGAACAAAGGAAAGAATCCCTTTAGAGAGCACTGAGCGGACACGTGGCAGAGGTCGACGGTCATTTATCAAAAAGGGTCGATCATGTTTACTTGAGGCATGGGCCAGTACTTAGCAAAAAACAAAACCTGAAGGGAGTTTGATGACTTTTATATTCACACTTTTGGTGACTACCAGGGGCATTTCGCTTGAGGAAAAAGGAACCCAATATTTTCTCTGGCTTGTAGACCAAAGTGCCATCCATAGGACAATGGATTCAGAGCTTAGAAAGGGTAGCCTATAGAGGAAGCCAGTCAACCTCAGATGGTCTTGATATATCATGCAGATTCTCTTGCGCTTTGCTTAGATCGAGCATTTCTTTATAAGGCAACACCTTAGGTAAACTGGCCCCTACCTCGCATTGGAAAAGTAGCCATGCAACCAGATGAATGACACCTTCAATGTCTACTACGGTAGGAGGCTGGTTGAAACTCTGGAAAGCTGTTGGGTCTTGCTCCTTCTCTTCAATTTTTTTCTAAAATTTGCTTAGTTATGGCGACTGACCCATCTTCAAGAAATGGGGATGACATGCCCATCTCAGTTAGCCAGAAGAAATTTTCTCACACACTATCCATAGTCCGGTTCAAGGTAGTTGCACAGGCGTTAGTACGCAAGATGGCCAAGTGGTAGTGGATGAATTTGTTTTCCGTTTTGGTAGCAACATTCTGATCCTCGATCCTTGCCTTTGCTAAATTTTCATGAGAGACCATGTATAACTTATTTAGCAATTTTTTTGCTTTAGGGACCCTTTACATGATGAATTATGGAAACTACTCAATGGCTCCATGGACCTCGCAGCTCAAGCTTGTTGCCTCCGACATATATTAGAGTGTTGGCTATAGTGTTAGGCAGAAGGCCTTAACCTTTTCCCTATATGACATATATAGCTACTGAGCTACTGGGATGAGGTCCGGTTGAGCAGTAGGGGCCTGGGGAGCATTCCTTAGAAGGGAAATCTCTGCATCCCTTGAGGTGACCTCCTTTGTCAATTCTGCAATTCTACTGTTTGTGGATGCAAGTATTCCCTTGATGTTTCTTAGCTCTTTGGACCAGTTTTCCTCAGCTCAGCTGTGGTTTTCCAACTCTATGTCAAGAGAAGACTTCGTCTCTTGAAGCTCCTTTTCCAATTGGGCCTTTCAGGCCTCAAAATCTGCCTCTTTCTCTTGCATCTTTTGCTCATGTTGAGCGTGCTGAAATGCTAGCTCTTCATCCTTTTGTTGTAGAATCTACTCCACTAGGGCCAATTGGCTATGATATTCTTGGTTCTTCATCTATAGCTCATTGATTAGGGTGGGATCAAAGGATTGGGACTTCGTGAGTTCCTCCTAGATTTTATTCCACTCCAGCTATGCTTCCTGCACTTTCTCTGATAAGCGCTCAACTTCTACTTCTAATGATTTGTCCTTTGTCTCTAGGAAACTGACTCTTTCCTTCACAAGCTTCAGTTTCTCCCCCCTTTTCTTTAGCTGGCGGCTAGACCGGAGGAAGTCTATGGTCAGCACCCACTACGTTTCCTCCATGAACTCTACCTTGTCTTGCAGTTTGGCTACTCTCAGATCAAGTCCCATGACATAAATGTTGTAATCATCCAGCAACATCCCCCTTGCGGTTTGACCACATTCAGATACATGGTTGAAAAATTTAGCATTTCATGTGCCTACACACTATATACCTTTGGCTTTTCCTCCCTTTTGTCATCTTTCTCTTTTCACTTTTGGATCTTGAGGGCTCATGCTTCCTTTGTGTCTTCTCCTTGGGCTATGAATTGGCCTGGCGATTGAACTAGCCTGCCTGCAATAGGTGCACTGGGAGGTAGGGAAAAAGGGAACGTAACTGTAGCAGGCCCTAACATTTTCTTCAATGAGAGATTGACATTTTTTGGGGAAGCAATAGGGGTATCAATGGCAGTCAGGCTTGCAGAAAGAGAGGTGAGGAGGGATTGGGAAATGGTGGTTGGTGTTAGGGTTTGTAGAGGTGTTAAGATAAATGGCCCTGTCTGGGCGAATTGGGAGAAACCCTCTGCTACCATTGTAATAGAAGCAAAGAAGGTAAGGCTAACACTTGCAATGAGGGGCACCACAAAGATAGTAGAGGATACTAAAGATTGAGAATTAAGAAAAGGAGTGAACGTTACCTGCTAATTGGATGATGGAAATGCTCCGCTTGTTGCTTGCTCCTCACTTATTTTGAACTCCTGGCTTGCTGTGAGCACTTGGCTTGTAGCAGGTTCTTGTGAACCTTCTCCCATGATAGCGTCCATGTGCTATCTTTTAGTAGTCAGGGAGTGCCCCATATTTATAGTCTCTGACTGTTGCTGTCGAGACACTTTTGTTGTTTTTGAGGCACAGGTGAGTGTCTGTGAGGCTCTTGATATATTCAGTCACACATTTGACGCGGCATAAGTAGGTTTCCCTATGGACTTTCTCCTTTGCTAAGTAGAGGACATAGATGTATCGACTTCCTCTTCTGCCTACTCTTTCTCTTCCTCATCAGAGTCATTGCCCCTGCTAGCGCTTGAGTCAAAAGCAGGATGCTCATCATCCTACAACTTATCAAAATGCTCATCATCCTTCACGCTACCATAAGGGGCATCTAGTTGTTTTGTCTCTTGGTGATACACCCAGAAGGCTCTAATCCTTTCCAAACTCCACTCTTGTTCTTTTCTTAACTTATTGAATAGGGTGGCTCCCATTTTGCAATTCTCATTATAATCCACCGTAACAAAGTAGAAAATATTCCATTGCGATCTGCTATCATCTATAGGAATGTGGATCAGGTCAACTAATAATTCGTCTTCATCCTCCAGTGGGTTATGCCTCTTTTCCCAGTAAGGTTGAGAACTGTGAGTTACTTTGATATGCTCATATGGTAGATCATTGAAAGGGTTGTAACTCCATTTGTCATAGACCATTACCAACCCTAGATGAGCCAACTTATCTTGCAACAGTGGGTGTGCCTTCTTCTTTTTCTAGGCCACTGTTTTGAAGCTTATCGGATAGAGGAACAATCTCTTCCTCTTGGATTTTCCTCCGCATAAGGTAACATCAATAATGTATGCCTACCGGAACATTTCAAGGGAAAGCACTCAATTTTTAATGCATGTCAGAAGGCGGAATGGTTCCTCGATAAAGCCTCACATCCAGATGAATGTAAAGTTTGCTCTAAAAAACTAGTCACATCTAGGAATGAAGTTCTACATATACCCTTTCTGCATCTTAGTGAGCTAGTTAATACCATCCTCTCCTTGCAAGTCTTGCAAAATTGGAGTCAAGAAATAATCTGAAAATGCATAATAGTCGAAAGTGGAAGAGAGGAGAGGAGTCCAGATAGAAATTGGTTTCCTTCTGTTCCTTTCATAAAAAATAGACAACTTCACACACTTGTCAAAGAAATCAAGGTTTTGATGCAAAAACATATGGGAAAGAAAGGAAGGAAACATGAACTTTTGTTCAGCTTGGTAATATTTTAATTTCTCTATCATCTTGTCAGCGAGGTATTCTGCAAAATCATACCAAAAGAAAGAGAGTTGCCTGCGAAACTGGAATCCTGGGCCCAACTGAAATGTGTGCACTTCCTTGTCGGTGTCTAGATCACAAAAAAATGCCAACATTGAAAAGGCCTCTTGCAAGTCTACGTCGAAAGCACCATGCTATGTTGGGATCTTTGGTGGCTTCCGGTGGTATACCTTAATCCTTTTGGTCTCTTTGTTATAAAAGTCTAGAGCCTTTTCCCTTCCTTTCCATATATTTTCCCCCTTTGTAGGGGTGAATGTCTCTATTTTTTCCTTTTTGCGGGTATGATCAGGGATGCACAACATATTCCATATAGCTCCTGGGTTGATATTCACACTCAGAGTCTGACCCTCGATGGTGTTGGTGCTTGGGTTGAAACGTTCAATGGCCGCATCAACTAATTCTGGGAAAAAGTGCATAGATGGGACCATATATTGTGGGAGTCCATTGAGCCATATCTTCTCTATCGTTGAAGGTGACTGTTTAGATAGCTTCATTCTTTCACAGGTTGCTTGCCTCAAAGACTTAGGGTTCTTTGCAAGATTGGGATCATGAATATTATCCCAGTCCTCTTGGATTAGGGTATGATTTCTATAGCTTTTGGGCTTCTCCAGTTCCCATGTGTTCGCTCATTTTGGCTTGTCTAGAATACCAGGCATGGCATAAGAAATTTCATCGAGACATTGAAGGCTGGTGCTGCTCTCATAGCTTTAAATAATTTTTTTGTTGCCTCCCCTTGTGCCTCTTTCTGTGAACTTTCTGCCATCTTTTCTTTGCGGGAAGCTTCTGCTTAGCTTGAAATTCTTTGCAATTTTTACCTCGACTCTGGTTGTGCACTAGAAATTTATCACTCTTAGTAGTGTATGTGAAAAAGCTTTTGAAGTGGTTAAACATTTCACATGCAATACTTAGCTATTTTTTCTCAAGGTGGTAGACGAGAGTTACCTTTTTGCATTTAATTCGGCATGTACCGCTAACCTTTTGGCTTGTGTGAAATGAATCACTTGCCATTTTGAAATGACAAGAACTAGTAATTACAATTAACAACCATATTGTACAACACAATTTTCCTTGGAACTTGAGCCGACAATTTGCTAGTAGCTTAAGTATTCGTATGCGTTGGAAATTAATATCCCAAAAGGAATGATTAAGCCAAAGATGCGATTAGTGTTTGAAAAGATATGAGCTCTACCTTGGAGTTCTCAAAACCCCTAGAGAACGACACCTCAACATTTGGCCGTGCATAACACCATAGATTACTGCGTCCAGCTTAGGCTAATTAATTAGCTGTTATTAGTTTTGCATGTAGCAAGATGTACTCAACAAATGCAACTGGGTGGGAAATTCGAGCAAGCTTTGGCATGGATTTCAAATTGGTACTTGATTAGCATCATGTTTATGGTAAGAAAATTACCATGCATTTCCTTTCTTTTTCTATAAATAGGCACCTAGGCAGTAGCGAGATCACACTTAGCGATTTGAGCATAGTTGGTAATAGGTAATTGGCTTAGCAGTTTAGTATTAGCATTTGTGTAGTATTTTCATAGGCTAGACTTAGGAAGTTTGCAGAGATAGTTCTAAGATAGTTGCAGAGTTCCTGCCACCATGGAAACCCCAATTAGGCTAGTTTGTCATAAGTCTTAGATGGCATTTTTAGGTGAGATTTCAACTAGGCATCTGAAGAGGATGACAAAGAATAAGCACTCACTGGCTATCATAGCCATGAAATGGGTTTTGGGATGTGATTGCCTAGAGTACGAGGATAAGTACCGAGTTAACATTGATGTATGCTTGCACTTCGTTGCCTCTATGCTTGATGTTGGAATTCCCAAGCCACTGATTCTACGTCTGGTTAAAGAAAATTTTCCAAAGAAGTACCTGAATGGCCTCAGAGAGGTAGTGGTGAATGTTGCATTCGGTGGAGGCATTCCAACCGCAAGCGACCTCAAGAGGTTCATTGAAGAGGACGCGGTTGTACCATGGCTACCATTCCTGAGTGGCTTTCGCCTCTAGTTATAGAATGAGCACCAACAAAGGGTCACTCGTGCCTGTCACTTTCTCTTCTGCATAAACAATGTCAAGTCATTCTACGATATCAACAGGTACACAGATTTCAGGAACCTAGTGTTCTCTCTACCGGTGGCCATTGCACCCATGAATGATGTTGTTGGTGGTGATGATGCCCCTATTGACGAAGACATTGCAGATGTTGTTGTTGATGCGTCCGTTGCAACCACTCATGTCGTGGACTGAAGACCTCCCCATTTTTTCTTTTTGATTTAAAAACTCATATTAGTCATTCCATTTTTTGTATATATGCCTAAAAAAAGGTTCTACTGTAGAAAAAAGGAAGGAAAATATAGCTATATACTTTAGAAGCGTGGCCCTTGAGCCATTTTGGCAATGTAAATACTAAAGCATATATATATAATGAAAATATAGCTTTATATAATCATCTTGTTTTATTTACTTTTGGATTCTGTAATGTGGGTTATCTTTTTCCTTTTCATCATATATGTGTTCAATTCAGTTTTGTATGTGGGTGCTTGACTCTTTATGTCTTTTGAGCTATGAATTTATTTTCCCTGCTCTTTGTAATAATGGGTTATCTTTTTCCTTTTCCGCTACGAACCATAGAAGAAGAAGAAAGACCGGCCAACAAAAACAAAAGGGAAAGAAAGGAAAAAACACTATAAACATATTTATAATGTTAGGATATGCAAGCTCAGTTAAATAATTTAAGGTGAATTCCATTGACCGGAATTCCGAGTGCTTTGTTTTCCATGGTTTGTAACTGAAATGAATTATGTTCCTTGCATTGAATTATTCTGAACAAGCCTTCCCAAAGGATGTCAAACTTCCTATGTTGACCCGAATTTGCAACCCTTTCATTAAACTTCAACACTAAGTCTCTGCACTTTAGACCTTGGTCAAACGTTTTCTTGTCAAACCACCGTTTAGCCACCTGTTGGCGGTTAGTCATCGCTATTAGGGATTTTCCCCTTTTCTTCCTACACTTTCAACAATTTGGCTAGCTGCACCTCCATTGCGTCATTTTGTTCCACCTCAAGATATTTTAGCAATTGCAGCGCTGAAATCTCCATGGAGATAGGCAATATCGCCTCTTTTCCATATACTAGCTCATATGGAAAAGTCTTGAGGACTTTCTTAGGAGTTATGTGATTTTCCTAGAGTGCTGCTTGGAGGTTTTTATGCCATTTCCTTTGGTGCTCAGACCCAATCCTTTTGAGGAGTTGGATCATATTCTTGTTCATCGACTCGGCTAAGCCGTTCCCCTGCGGGTAGTAGTTTGATGATGTTTTAAGGAATATGCCATGCGTAAGTACGAATTGACATACCTTAGAGCCTAGGAAAGCTTTGGTGTTGTCAGAGATGATGGTTTTGGGCGGGCCAAATCTCATCACAATCTCTTCGAGAAAGTCTACTATCTCTACCTCTGTTGCATTCTTCAAAGGCATAGCTTCAGACCACCTTGTGAAGTAGTTAGTGGCCATCAAGATACACTTGTGTCCTGTGCTAGAGGCTAGGTTGATCATCTCGATGAAGTCCAAGCCCCACTGCGTGAATGGCTCATCAACCACTATTGGATTGAGAGGCATTGCAAAATTCTTTCTTCTTCCAGTGAAGAACTGACATTCCTTGCAAGCTTTTACCAAGGAGTAGGAGTCATTGAATAGCATCGACCAGAAGTATCCTATGCACATGATTTTAATAGTGGTGGTCTTTACGAAGAAATGCCTGCTCACGGGACTGCTGTGGAAAGTGTTGAGGATCCTTTTTTCTTTCTATGTGGTAGCACACTGCAGTAGAACGTTGTTAAAATTTCTTTTGAACATGATTTCGTCAATGAGGGCATATCCACTATTCTGTAGGCGATAGAATCTTCTCTTTTGAGAAGGAAGGTTGAATGGATATTTTTCTGTGTGCATAAACCTCACCCTATCTTCCAGCCAATAGCCTTCAGACTCAAATTTATTTGTCAGGACTAGCTCCAACGGCTCTTCTTTGGTGGCCATCTCTTTATTGTACGCAAGATATTCACACAGTCCTCTTCCTCAAACAGTCTTTGTATGCTTGACCTCAATGTCATATTCGAGGACCTTGGTAATCCAATTGGCTCTTTTCTTGGTGATCTCTCCTTCCATGATGTACTTGCATACACTAGAATGCACAACATAAAAAATCACCTTATTACAAGATATTAGGTGGCAAAACTTCTTGAGTCCTTTACTATTGCAAACGCTTTCCTTTCTACAAAGTTGTAGTTTGTCTCATATTCCTTTAGGGTTTGAGAATGAAATGCTATTTAGTGTTCTCCCTTGCACTCATCATCTTTCTGAGTTAAGACAGTAGAAATACTTGAGTTGCTACTGAATACATACATTATGAAGTCCTTTGATAAGTCTGGGTTTACCAGCATAAGAGCGGAGGAAATAGCATCCTTGACTTTCTCAAAGGCTTCTCTGGCTTCTTTTTTCCATTTAAATGTTTGATCCTTTTTTAGCATTAGGGTGATTGGCCTAATTATTCCTGCAAAATCAGCAATAAATTTTCTTACAAAGTTTACCTTTCCAAAGAAAGACTGGACGCCTTTCTTGTTGACTTGAAGGGGAATCTCTTTGATTGCTTTCACCCTCTCGGGATTAATTGAAATTCCTTCTTTGGACACTACGTGTCCCAATAGCTTTCCTTGTGGTACTCTAAAACACATTTTTTCAGGTTCAGGGAGATCTTGAACTCCTGGCATTTCTTAAACACCATCTCAAGGTTTTCAAAATGATCATCCTTGGACTTGGAGAACACCGTTAAATCATCTAAATGTATTAGGATAATCATGTTGATTAGATCACTAAAAGCGATATCCATTGCCCGCTAGAAGGTGGCTCCTGCATTTGAGAGGATGAATGGAATCTTAGTGTATGCGAACGTTCCCCACTTGGTAGTGAACATTGTTTTATGTTGGTCCTCCTCTTTGACCTGCATCTAATTATAACTGGAGAAGCCATCTAACAAGGAAAACATCTCTGATCCTACCATTGTCTGCAGAATTGACTCCATTGAAGGTAGCAGGTAATGATCCTTCAGGGATGCTTTATTTAGGTCTTGAAATTCCACACATAGATGGATATCTCATTCTTCTTTCGGACCAAGAACAAATTGGATACCCATGTGCTATGCTTGATTGAGAAGATAATTCATGACTGGATTAGCTTTGTTAATTCTTGTGCCATTAGCGCTTGAAACTTGGGATTCACTGGTGATAGGGAGGCTGGAGGAATCAATCACAGATTCCTGCACTAGGCCTTATCATAGACCTCCTTGGTGTATTTGCTGCTCCACCTTAACCTATAGGAACTCTACCTTGTCTAGGTTCCCCTAGTTATCCTGGCCAACCTCACTATCTTGACAAATTTTGAACAACCAAACCAATCCTTGGTTCAATGCTTCACTCTTTCTTAGCATTTAATACACTAAAGACTAATCTTCCCACAACACTTAAAGAGGATCTTGCAGGGGTGTGGGTTTTCTTTCAATAGCTTCAAAATATTTCCCTAAGGTCCTAAAAGGTTTTCCAAGACTCTACCTTTTCATCGCTTGTATGGAACCTCATCTAGGGTTAGGAAGGCTAGTAGCCTTTGAGCCCCAATTAGGTCTCCAATTCTAAGAAATCTGGTTATTGTTCTTGATTTTGCAAAACAAACCCCAATATTTTTTTTTTTGGATTCTCATTCCCTAAGGCTATCTCTCAAGGAATTTTGGGGTCTTGATGCATAGCTGGCCGTACACTGTTAGTACACCCAAAAGGTCAGAACCCTAGGGTTTCTAAACTGTTCAAGGCTGTTTCCAGACTGTCAGAAAACTCTCCTATCAAATGGATTGACAAACACTCCTCCTGATCACCATACATAGGCAAGACCTTCCCATAAATTCTCCCAAAGGAATTTCTCAAAAAGCTTTACTCCCTTGCAAGTTATCCACGCTGTTCTGTAACCTTTCCTAGCCGGGCTCTTCACTGTCTCGCCTAGGGCAAGGATTTTCTCCTAGCTCCTGCAACCAAAAAAAACCTAACACCTACCATATTTACAAGCATGGAGTCTAGGAACATTCCCCAAAAGACCGTACAATTTGTACGGAGGGAAGGTTCCTTAAGACTCCATTCTTTAAAAACTGCCTGCTACAGGCCTGAAAATGACAGGAAAACAAAGTATTCACAAAAAAAAGATGGAAACAATCTACCAAATCAAAAGAATGGTACACCAAGCTTGTATAAGACAAACACTGTGTCCTACAACAAAGTAACAGTAAAATTCATTCCATTGAAGCTCAACAAGAATGCAAAAAGCAAGAATTTCTGCATATAACGCTGCTTTTTTTCAATCTTCAATTAGGTCACTCAATAATAATGCTTCTAACCCTACCTCAGGGTCGTTTCATGCCTTAAATAGGCTTCCAAAACCATTTAGGAGCTTGGGTCGAGCTCATAGATGACCTAATGATGTAATCTATAAAACCCAATGTGTTTTCAAGCACTTGACTAGATTGGTAATGATGACAAGTTGGGGCTTCAAAACCCAATCATGATTGCCACCTCCCAATCCATTGATCATAGATAGATCAAGCTTTATTAAAAACAACAAAACCTAGCTAGATGGTCAACATGACCTCAAAATAACACAACAAAATTTAAACTTCCAACAAAAACTTCAATAACCTTGAACTTTGCCAGGTGCTCCTACACCAACTGGCCTCTATTTTTGGCGGACTAGTTCTGTGTCTTCCACTAGCTCTATTGTATGTCAGATAATATTGAGATCATATTCCTTGAGGTCATCATATGACCAGGACACCACTCCATATTTTTTGCAAAATTTGATGAGCCTTTCTTTATCGTGGTGCAGGACATCCTTCCCAACCTTAAGCTTTCTCCCATCTCCGAGCTGAAGATCTGCATAGTCACCTTTGTTTGCTACAAACTTCCTCTTGTAATTTATTACATCATCACAATCGAAAATAATTTTGAGAGTGACCAATATCTTTGGAAGCTTGTTGGATTTTAGCTGAATGATTTTTCTTTCATAAGCTTTAGCGATCTTCAGTTGGAGTTGGTCAAAAAATTCTCCTGACTGCTGGATGAATGAGGCAATGTGTTCATCATTGTCAAACACTTTCCATCTTTGGTCATTGTTTGGAATGGCTAGTCAGACTATCACTCGTGTGGAGTGTTTGTTGTGAATGAGATTGGAGGCAGGGTCAAACTGGGATCTGATTGCGGCCATGCGATCTGCATCTGTATTTTGTTCTCTGGGCACCGTTTAAATGTTTAAGGCTTCAACGCCCTCAATCATGTCCCAAACTCAGTGTATATAGGATCACATGTGAACATTCTTGGCCGCAGAAATTCCCTAGACTTGATTGACTACTAGTTCAGAATCTCCAAACACCATTAGATGCCTGATGCCCATTCGCTGTACAAGGCTTAATCCTTGCACCAGTCCTTCGTATTCAACTTCATTGTTAGAGAAAGCAAACTGAAAATAGAAAGACCTCAGTGCCTTTTCATTGTGTGGGGATATTTGACATATCCTGGCTCCTGCGCCTGTCTTGCACCTTGCTCTGTCAAAGTGCAACGTCCATAGCTTTGAGGCTTTACTGCTCTCGGGTTCTTTGACAACCTTTGGGAGTACTTGATCTTCATCGTAGATGACATAGGTGCCCAACCTGGTAGCATGGTAGTTTCCGAAAGGATCATTATCTATATGTTTGCTCAAGAGAACATCTTCTTGATTGGTCTGATCTCTGGTCACTTTTTCATCTTCTAGTAGCTCAGCACAATACATTTCTTGCTTGGTGATAGAAGTATGAGTGACCTCAAAGTTGATCATGGCTTTGTTAGCCACATGTTCTAAATGTAGAGCTTCAGATTCTATCTTCATTTTTGCACTACGCTTGGTCCTGAGGATCATGTGCGACGAATCCAAGGACAAATATATGCCTACCTTCGAAGTGAATTCTCAGGATAGACAGAGGCCAAACATGGGGGGAACATCAATGATCACAGTATCTTGCGGCATTGTGACACTAGGGCAGGCGAATAGATTTAAGGGAAGGTCCTTGATGAGACTGACAATTTCAACTTTATTTCCATCAAGTTGCATCACTCCTCTTTTTAAAGGTTCATAGCTGAGCCCTAAAGCTTTAGCTATCTGTTTCGACATAATTGTGGTGCTAGCACCAGAGTCAATCATGGCATTGTGTAATAATTTCTCCCCTATAATGAGAGTTAAGAAGAATGGTTTAGGCTTTGACTTATCTCTTACCTTAGCAGGGGATTTTGATGTGCTATTTGTGAGAACTTTGGTAGGAGATGATTGATCAACGACCTTTCCTTTGAGCGATTTCTCCTTTGGTTCAATGATTAGATCCTCCCAGAGAGCCTTTTGTAGTAATGTCTTTTGTTCTAGAATGGCTAAGATATCCCATAAAGACACATTAGAGGATGATTTTTTTAATTGTTCCACCACATTGAATGATGACGGATTTGGAGGCTTCTTCTCCTTAGCTCTTGTTATAACAATTTCCTTTCATGACGGACATTGTGGCACCACTGTGGAGGTACTAGGCATTTGTTTGAAAGAACCTTTGGGCTGTGGACTGACTAGTTGTGGGATGATTGGTTCACCTGTGAATCTCCTCTTTGAGCGAGTGTTGTAATCGGATTGCACCTATGGTATTTTTGATGTGGATGCATCATTTGTGAACACCACATCTTCTTCTTCCATCCATGAGAAGAGTGCATGACCAGGAGCGATGTTTGCTTCTTGCTCCAGTGACATCCCTAGAATTTGTGCAGTGAGCACCGCGTTGTCCATTTGTGGGGAGGTATACACATAACCTCCTTGGTCTAATGTTGCACCTTGACTACACTGCCCTGCCACTTTTTGTTGTAGGTGTGGGCAGTTTTGGGGCATATGTGAATCACAGCAAGGGAAGCACCAGGGGTTGGTGTCATCAATTAAATTGTTTTTCCTCGTAGTTAGCTCTTTGCTCGAGCTTAGGTTAGCACTCTATAGTGAAGAAGGCACCGACACTATTTGATTTGTTGTTTGCGCCTGTGGATTAGTGTGAGCGCCTCCTTGGAACTAGTTTTGTTGGTAAGAAGACCTTCCACCTTGGTAATTTTGATAAGTTAGCTTCAGAGGCACTGTCTGGTTTCACTTGATGACAGTTATTTCATTAACAATAGTCTGCAACATTTCCTTGAACTCGCTCATCTCTTCCTTTGAAGAGCCGGATGTAGAAGCAACATTCTGTGGTGCATTCGGATATGCGTACATAGATTGAGGAGGAAATGACGCATTGGTAGAAGGAATCTTCTGAGAAGGAACCAATATTTTTGGAAATATGGGAATGATGGGTCTGGGTGGAAACTTCTCGTCATCTATCAAATTATTCTCTGCCTTGACAGCGACGCTGTAGGTGTCTGGTAGTGTGGTCTTGCCCAAAGACTAGATCATCATGGAGATGTTAGGGTTGATAGATTTCAAGTAGAACATGAACGCTAGATTAGGGGGCGGGTGGATATCAACTTGGATTCTCTGCCAGCTTGTATGGAACTGGGCATTGAAGTTAGCCATGGCTTCGTGCGGGGCCCACTTTATGACTGACAATTGATAATATAGTGAGGACTGATCTCTGTCATTCAAAAATATTTGATAGAAAGGATCTTCGAGCTCATCCCAGGTACTGATAATGTTTGCTTCCAATGTATGGTACCAATCTAGTGCCTTACCTTTGAAAGAGGCAGTGAGCAACCTTAGTCCTATATTTTTGTTTGTAATGTCATGTACTAGACATACATCTGCAACATCTTACAGATGTTTAGATGGTGTTCTTGAGCCATCTCCGGTGAGTTTGGGTATAGCTTTTAGGGTAGAGACCAAGATAACAGCCCAAATGGCAGGTGGTACTAGTGCAACAAGAGGAATTTCGGTGTCCCATGCCACACAATTTCTGTTAGCAGGAGCAACATGGCTAGCATAAGGGGTAGAGGAAGTGGATTGTTCACTAGTTGGGTCGTGTGTTGTACTGTCTCTAATGGCGACACTAATAAACTAGGGTTATTTGTTGTTTGGGATCTAGTTACAGGCCGATGGCTCATACACCCTCCTTAAAATTAGGTTCATTTAAGCTCGGTCCCACTGGGTGAGCCGGGAAAAAGAAAAAACTGTTGATGCCAAAAATTGGCAAGGTAACAACCCTTTGTGGGAAACTCAATTTATGGGGGACCTATTGCGCTAAACTGAGTGACCTCCAGGTTTTTAAAGAAGTCGTCTTCTTTTGTAATTAGGGTTTGGAAAGGGAAAATGAATCGGATATAAAAATAAAAGATCTAACTAAGGCGATGCGTCAGAATTTAGATAAAAGGCATGATAAATCTATCTTTTGGATATGATCTAAGGGTCTGCTCAACAATTTGCTATGTCCTAGAATGATAGAAATTAAAGATTGAAGCATGAACAGTACATTCAATGATATAAAATAATTTTCACACTTATTCACTGAAAAGAGGATTCAAAAGACATGATCTAAACTAACAAACTTGCATTAAAATTATAGAAGTTCTACAAATGAACCATTCAAACAATAATGGCATAGTATAAAGTTAATCAAATAGCTTTAAGAAAAATAGAAAGGCCGAACAATGGCACAGTCTGTGAGTCTTTCTACAATAATCTAATAATAATAAAAAGGCGTGGTGTCTCTAAAATTCTATATTTTCTGTAATTCTTAAACTCTTGGAACTTGGAACCTCAAACCCCTCTTCAAAAGTGAAGAGTAGTATATATAGCGAGCATTCTCACCGCCTGGCGAGTAGTAACTGAAAATATCTGGTATCTTGAGCAATGATGCATCAACATTTAATCCCCTTGGCCATTGTATAGGAAAAATATTTTGGCCATAACATGTGGTCACTCCCCGTCTAGGTGCATCCTCTACAAATGATGGCAGTGGTCTCGGCATAGTCCTTTGCAAACAAGTGTCGCCATCCAGTATAGGCAGTTAGAACATGCGACATAGTATTGCAGCCCAAAATTCGCTCCGTCGTTTGCTTTGAAGAAGTACTCACCGAAGAGACGCATGGCAGAATTTTGTAGCCTGTGGTTCATTCCTCGCCCTCGCTATTCAAGGCCTGCGCTAGGAAGACATGTGGAAGCATGATTTTTTATTGGCGTTGACTGTTGGGTGCGCCAAAGGATATGCGGATGAAGGCTATGTGGCACACAGTTGGGGCCCGACTAAAAAATGAAGGGAAGCAACCTTTAAGCATGCGCAATGACGACACGTGGAAACATATCGGGAGCCGGTAGAAGAATGAAGGAAAGAATCCCTTTGGAGAGTGTTGAGCAGACACGTGGCGGAGGTCGACGATCATTTATCAAAAAGGGCCGATGATGTTTACTTGAGGCATGGGCCGATATTTAGCAAAAAGAAAAACCTGAAGGGAGCTTGATGAATTTTATATTCACAGCTAGCAATTAATTGTGTTAGAAGAATACTAATTCACCCCCCTCTTAGTATTTGGTGTATTCAACAATTGGTATCAATGAACGGTTCCTCTAGAGAAGTCTTACAGCTTGAGGAAGGTCTCACAATTTGAATACATGGCTAAAAAAAGCTATCCTGTTCCTTCGAAAGAAATCTCTGCATCTGAGGAAATTAATGTTGCCCTTGGAGAATTGGAAAAAAGTGAAGATGAGAAAAGAAATGGAAATGATTTGGAGGAAAAAGGAAGAACCTGAGAAAAGGGATGAGTCAAATGCATTTGCACCTACATTTGGTGCAGATACCTCTTCCAAAAACTAAACACAGTAGTTGCTTTAGGGGGAGCAATTATAGAGAAATCTAAAAAGCCCCCAATATATGAGGTGTCAAGTAGTGACATAAGGATATATGATGTAAGTTGTCATTCTGAAGATGTTGAAGAAATCTCTAGTAGAAAATATGTAGATCCAGAGAATTGTGGAACCTTTTTGGGTTTGTAGTGTACTTTATGAAGTGTTTATCAGCTTTTACAGTTGAAATGTATTAAATGTGAATTATGGAAAAATTCGTAATTCATAAAAAAATAAACTGAGTTGAGCTAAAGCACATTTGCACAATTCAGAGAAGTAGAGTGAGTTGAAGAGAGTTGAAGGCGATTCAGAGTATTTTGCATCAAAACCCTAGTTCTTGACAAAGCGTGAAAAAGGTATTTTTTGTTATCTGAATCTTGTGGATTGTAAGTTGAAGCAATTTTTTCTTGAGAATATTCAAGTTATTTGAGGAAATACGGCCACTCCTACTGTTGTGGAAATCTCTGAGAGACCCTAACCCAAATTTAGAAGACATTTATGGAAATTTTATGAACTATATCTCGTGGGTTCGTTCTCGCACATTCTGAGCAATGTGTTACCCACTTAAGATACTAGGACATATATTCATGGAAAGATAGAGGAATTCAATCACCAAGAGCTTAAGGATTTATGGGATAGTGAATTAACAGAAGATGATATATTGCTAAAGCCAGAATATGAAAACCTAGTTCGGAAGAAGTTGAACGTTTAGAGCTAGTTTCCAAACTTTTCAAGTGAGACAGAGGAAAAATTTGTTAGGATGGTTCTCAGTAGGGTACATAGTAATTTTTTGTAAAAAAGCGTACCTGTGGTAATCAACAAGGAAGTGATTTGAGCTGTAACTGGTCTTTGCAATATTAGATCCATTCTAGTTCTAAAGGCTATGAAGAATAATGCATTAATGAAGTTGACTAGTGCTACATTTGATGGAAGAGCTTTAACTACAAAGCCTATCTCAAATCCTATCGTCACATATGTAGCTATTATGATTGGTCAAAAAATTTAACCAATTGAGGGAATTATGTATCTGCTATGACAATTCACACCACATTTGAAATGGTAGTAAATGGGAAAGATTTTGATCTATGTGAGTTGCTTAGGTTGCAACTTATGGAGAACTTGAGGATGACTAATGAAAAGAAGCACCCCTTCAAATTTGGCACTTTAGTAGTGTGTCTACTATTTAATTTCTTGAGGGAGTTACCGGGAAGGAAGGACATAATATGGGATGACAACAGGCCAGTTGCACATCAAATTTTTGATCATTTACATAGTCTTGGAGATTTTAGGGCACAAAACAATGCTCTAACTACTTTCTTTGTATTATTTCAGAATGAGATGCATGAAAGAGATCAGATTCCCAAGAGTCTAATAAAGAAATATGAAAAGGAAATAACCTTTCTTGTGACTACAGACGAATGTATTATAGAGGTATTTGAACCTAGAATGCGATGGATTGAGCCCTTGGGATATGAACTTGATGAACAAGTGGCTGAGAGGTACATTGAAATTTTGTTAAGTAGTCCTAAGGATCCCAATCTACCTCGACATGGAACATATGTAGAAAAATCCACTGAGGTACGAATAGAAGCTACAACATCCAAAAGAAGAAAGAAGGTAGAAGCATTCTTCCATGGACAAAATTTCACTAAGGATGACTTAGATAAGTTAAAGGAGGCTCTTGATGAGAGAATGGCTAAATAAGTTGAACTACCCTCTAGACCAAGGAAATAAGGAAGACTATCTTCCAGTGCTACACCTACCTCCAGTCCTGCTACTTCTAGTACTCTAATGTTGAGAAGGGAAAGAAGAAAGAACATAGTTCCCCTGCATCACTAGATATTGCTGCCCCTACCGGTCCCAGTACCCAGGCATCTAAAAGAAAGGATATATTGTTAGCAAGAGACATTGCAATTATGTTTTGGTGTTATCATTGATGGCAACCCTAGTTAGTAATTTGATCTGCATGACATCATTTGCTTATACCAGTAGTTATATTATGGACAGTCAGGAAGAATAGAGCATCCAATAGTTTGGTGTTCAATGATTCACGTGCAGATTTCCAGTTGTTATCCTAAGTTGTGAATCTCACAAAAGGTGAGTGTATTTCTTGTGTTATCTAGAAATCTTAGTGCCTCGTACCAAGTCATGTGCAAGTTTGGAGATCCGGTTGATACTTTTTTGTTTATCTGTATTTTGGGGCCGAATTAGTTGATATAATGTGTTGCGGATATTCAAGGAATACTTATTCGAATATTTTTGTGTTTGCTCATCTTGATTTGGGTCTGAGCTAAGTTGTGGCCAACTGTTGTGGATGCGCATTGGATAATTCTTAAGATTTTAGGCAACTTGCTGCGATTAAATTGCTAGTCGCAGATATATATGTATGATCTATTATATCATTTTGGTGTGTATGCGTGGTGTGTCGATGTGCATTGTGAATATCAAAAGAGTGTTAGAACAATTTTATGCATAGTTTCACTTGTGCATAAAGATTGTGTGATGTGAGTCAGAGCAGAGTAGAGCAGAAATGCAATATCAGTTAGAAGGACATAAGATTGACAACTGAGCCTAACTGGAATTGTAATCAAGCATTTGTAGATGCTATTCTTTTAGTTCATTCTCTTGGATCTAATCCAAATATTTGTAAGGCAATTTTCCTTCTTATTTGAGCAGTGAGCCTAAATACAAGTGCATTCCCATATTGTAAACTTCTTTTTGAGTATACTCAGATTATATTGTGGATTGGCCATCCACCATGGTTTTTCCCCTAACAGGGTTTCCACGTAAAAATCCTTGTGTTATGGTGTTGTGGTTATTTTATTTCTATTTCTTCATATATCTTTTGGTTGAATGCTTTAAGTGGGTTAATGATCAGAATAATAAAGTTAATTTTTGCAGAACACTGATTCACCCCCTCTCTCAGTGTTGCTTGTTTCCAACAATTGGTATTAGAGCTAGTACCTCGAAAGAAGTCTAACAGCTTGGGGAGATCTTGGAAAGTGTTTTCAATGGATACAAGCAGTCTTCAACAACAACTTATGGTGGCCCTGGATGATCTTGACCAATCAAAGTTTGAGAACCGGGAACTGCAGGAAATTTTTGAGAATGCAAAAAAAATCATCGAGTCATTGAAAGACAAAATCAATGAATCAAGGGAGAAAAGAAAGGAATTGTGTGATTAGCTCAAGAAAAAGAACATAAGCATGGAAGATGAACAACTCAGTCATGCCTCGAAGGAGAAAATAGAAGAGTGTGAAAAGTTTTCCAGAGAAAATGTTGCCCTGAATCGTGAGATGGAATCCATCATGATGAAAATGACTAAGGAAATTGAAGATAGAAAGAAGAATGAACAAAATATTGCTCAATATTTGAAAGAAAAATCTGAACAATGCAGCCGATTGGACAATGAATTGGAACAATCTAAAAAAAATGAGGAAATGCTTGAAAAATAGCTTGATGATCTCATAGATGAACTTACTACTGCAAATGAGTACAAGGAGAAATTCAAAGCCAGTTCAGCAAAACTCGATGAACTGATTAAAGGTCAGAGGACTGATGGTGACAGGCGAGGTCTTGGATATGAAGAAGGAGAAAGTTCTAGATTTGGACAAAATAAATCTAGATAGGGGAGATTTAGGCAAGGAAATAAGATGAATGGAGCTAGAAGGAATCTGGTAAGACAACCAAATGCTCAAAGATTCAATGGCTACTATTTTTCTTGCAATAAATTTGGTCATATGGCTTCTCAGTGTAGGAGCAGGATGAACACAAGTGGACCATCCTTCTCAGGTCTGTGCTTTAATTGCTACAAGTATGGCCATAAGTCTAGTGAATGCATAAATGTGATGAACAACTTTCATAGAGATATTAGATGCTATGCATGTAATAGACTTGGGCATATTGCTAACCAATGCAAATCAAGGAAAAATCAATGGAACAGTTGGTATGAACTGAGAAATGTTGTGTGTTACAACTGCAACAAATTTGGCCATATTTCTAGATTCTGTTGGAACAGAAGAGGTCTGATAAGACAAAATACACAGCAGGATGTCAAAGGAAAAGGGAAAGTTACTACAGATGTGATCAGAAAGCAAATGCAAAAGAAATGGGTGAAAAAAAATTCCTCTGCTAAAGGAAATACACAAGCACTAGAATCTAATTTTGGTAATTCCTCCGGGAATTAGTTTTAGGCCTTTGGCCTAGTGGGAGTTGTCAGTAGAAAAATCCTTTAACCCCTTGTAGGAAATTGATACTAGAATGTGAACCAATCCAGTAGGTGGATCAATTCTTTTCAGATGTTACTCAACCGATTTGAGAAGGTATTATGCAATATAGGAGATCCACATAAGAATTATTTGTCTTAGTGCATGAAAATAGATTAACTGAATGAACTAGGGTAAAGGCATTTATTGCAAAAAAAGGGTTAGTTGTGCGAATGATAAAAAACCACTTTTATCCTTCATTTGTCACTTTTCATTTTGGAGGAAAGTAGTTTGACGAGCCTTGGAGTGAACTTTGCTGAATTGTGGAAAGTATCAAAAGCGTGAAGAAGATTCTGTGATTAAACTCTGATCCAACGAAAAGGTATTTATCAAAAATCCTGTGAATTTGTGATTTTTCAATCATGGCCACTCCTTTGGTAGTAGAGGTTAAGGACATACCGCGTCCTAAATTCAAATGGCATCCTTATAAGTTTGTTGAGACCGAGCCCTTAGGAGCATTTTCATCTATATCGTACGAAGTATTGCACACAAAAGATATTAGGGCTTATATACATACCAATATTGAAGAATTAGGAAGCTCTCAAATAATGAATATGTATTCCCATCATATAATTGGAGAAGATTTTATTGTAAAGCCAAAATTTCAAAACCTAGAAGAGAAGAAGTTCACGCAGTTTGCAAAATTTCCCATATTTGAGGAAAATGAATGGGTTAGATACATTTTGAGTCGTGTTCATTCCAAGTTCATGTGGCTAAATATACCTTTCAAGATCACAAAAGAGACTATATGTGCAGTCATGGGTTTGAATTCCATTGGTAGACTCCCAGTCTTGAAATCTGTGAAGAATGAGTTGGTTACCGAGGCAACAGGTGTGCAATGGGATCAAAGCGAAATGACAATAGAAGATATTGCTGAAGTGGATGTAAAATTCGCATCAATGGTCATTGGCTACAAGATATACCATTCTAGCCAGGATAATTCTGTATCCGGTATGACCATCTATGCAACTTATGAGATGGTGAAGCAAAATGCAAAATATGATTTCTGTGAGTTGCTCAGAAGTCAGTTGATGGAGAATCTAAGTAAAATTAAGAAAGATAAGAATAATACTTTCAAATATGGTAATATGCTATTGTGTTTTTTCTTCTATTTCATGGATGAGGTTCCGGGTGTTGGAAAAGTACATTGGAAAAATGGTGAGCCTGTAGTTGTTCAGATAAGGAACATGTTGTTTGGAATTGGTGATCGTCAGGTTAGAAACACTACCCTCTAGGGGTACTTCAAAAATTTCTAGAATATGATGTATTCCAGGGAAATAATTCCCACTTCAATTGTGGAACAGTACAAAGATATTATCTGCTTCATGGTGGATATTGACCAATGTTACATGGAAGCTACTGATCCCAGAACAATATGGATCATGCCTATGGGATACGAAGTAGAGAAAAACATCCTAAAGATGTATGCAGAACACTTGTTGAATTCACCTTTGGATTAGGGAGAAGAGAGGTTTGGAAATTATGCAAAGAAAAGTATGTAGGTTCATGTGGAACTAAAAAAACCAGTGATAGTAAGAAGAGTAAGGAAAGAGGTAGAAGTTTTTGCAAAAAATATGGGCACACTTGTAGAAAAATTGAAAGAAGTGAGAAGGAGAGAAGAGGAAGAAGCATCAAAAGAGAAAGAAAAAATAGAGTTTGCTAGTCCAGAAGCATCTTCTACTTGCACTAGATCTACAAGGAGTTCCAGAGTTCCCTTGCAGCCAAACCAGCTCAAGACAAGCCTTCCAGTAAAAGGAAGAAGAATAAAATTACAAGAACATATGAACCTATTTCAGAAGATGAGGAAACAAAATAAGAAGAATTTTTGAGAGAAGTGAAAGCTACCGGACCTCAAGTTGTCGAGTTAAACAAGAACAAATCTTTTGGAAAAAAAGAAAGAGAAAAGAAGGAAAAAGTTGATAAAACCTAGTATGTCAGTTGAGGAAGTTGAGAATGCAGTTATCAAGGACAGTAATCTTAAGCCCCTTTGTGAATTGTATGAAAATTTTGATAAATCAGGTCAAATAATTATTGAAGAAGCCACAATAAAATATATGAACATTTTCAATAAAGTTCCTTTTGAGATTATGACTGGCTTACCCAAGAATCTGTATGATATTTTGGAGTCGAGAAGATTAAGTGCTAGAACAGAAGAAGAGAATTTGAGGAAGAGAATTCTTTCAGATTTATGTCTAGAAATGTCAATTGAGGAGATGAATTCACTCCTTGAAAAAGCTAAAAAGGAATTTAAGAGCAAGAAAAGGGTGAATAAACTCATGATTGGTGAAACTAATGTTGTTGGTGAAACCGAGAAGATTTTGGAAGAGTTTCTTTCAAAGAATAAGATTAATGTTGAGGAATTAAATATTGTAAATGTTTTGGAAAATGAGGAAGTGAATGCAGATGCTGAGTATTTTTAGATTCCTCCTAATGTGGTAAATGCAGAGACACCTACAGAAACTGAATTTCCTAAGGTGGTATTAGCTGAGGAGAAGGATGTACAAAATGAAGAGGTTGAAGTGCCTAAAAGCAATCCAGAAACAATCTTTGAAGAACCCAAGGCTGAAGAAGAAAAAGCTCAAGTTAAGGAGATCAGAGTGGAGGCAAGAGACATTGCCAAGGTAGTGAAGAGATCTCTGATGGAGCACCAAGAAGATTTTGATCCTGAATTGTATGAAATATCAATCAATCTATCCACCTTGTCCCCAATTCAGATGATGAAGGTCGCATCAATTGCTCAAGCTAAGGCCAGTGAGAAGATTCTGAAGTCTCACATAGAGGATAGTGAATTGCTAAGCCTTGCATCTAGAGTTCTATAGAAATTAATGCCTACTCATGTCATGGATCTGTTTGGTTCCTCTTCCGGTGAGTTAAAGAAGCTCATAAATGTTGTAAGTACTCAATTCGAGTCTCTTGAGAAATCTATAGAGGATAAAGTGCAAAAAGAGTTTAATGGTAAAATACTTAGTTGGTTGAAGGAAGTGATTGCAAAGGATAAGAATCTATTAGCAACTTGCATGAACAACATTCAAGGTTCTATATCTAGAGCTAGAAAGGCCTATAAGGCATGTTTGGTTTTGTCCAAGTTTACTGAAGGTAATGAGAAAAAGGTGAAGGATCTTGAAAATCAATTGGTTATCATTTCTGATGCTTTTGATCCATTAGATGGTGATGTTGCTCAACAAGAAGGTCAAGTAACATCTCTACTTGAAAAAATAAGATGCTTGAAGAGTGAAAATGATAGGATTGTTGGGAGAGTAAGTGAACTCAGAGGACTAATTAGTCTGAAGATTGAGATAATGGTGAGTGCTTTGAAGGAAGCAAAAGCTGATGTGGCAGTTAGTGACCCAGAGAATCTTGATTCTATAGAAGCTCAATCTTACTTAATGTGTGGTCACATAACAGTTTTGAAGAGTCTCAAAAAGGTTTGCGACGACAATTTAAGAGTGCTGAAGCAAGATTTTGCAGATATTTTCAAAATTTTGTAAGTTACAAGTTCATGCCTGTATAGTTTTGGAATTTTGTTTCAGTTTCCCCAGTTTTTTCCATCCATGTCAAAGGGGGAGAAGTGTACAGTGAAAAATGTATAGTCATAGGGGGAGTTTCTTTTCTGAGCCAAGACTAAAGTTTCTTTTTGAAGTTTTGAAGTGGCAGTGTAATTCATGTTGGTTTTGATCTGACACTTAGTCATTTTTCACTAAGTGTTCCATCAATGCCAAAGGGGGAGATTGTTGGAAAGAGACACTACAATTATGTTTTGGTGTTGTCATTGATGGCAACCCTAGTTGGTAATTGGATCCGCATGACATCATTTTCTTATATTGGAAGTCAGATTGTGGACAGTCAGGAAGAACAGAGCATCCGACAGTTTGGTGTTCAACGATTCACCTGCAGATTTCCAGTTGTTATCCTGAGTTGTGGATCTCACAAAAGGTGCATCAGTATATTTCTTGTGTTATCCAAAAATCTTAGTGCCTCATTCCAAGTCATGTGCAAGTTTGGAGATCCAGTTGATACTTTTTTGTTTATCATTATTTTGGGGCCGACTCAGTTGATATAATGTGTTGTGGATATTCAAGGAATGCTTATTCAAATATTTTTGTGTTTGTTCATCTTGATTTGGGTCCGAGCTAAGTTGTGGCCGATCGTTGTGGATGCGCATTGGATAATTCTTAAGATTTGAGCTGACTTGTTGCAATTAAATTGCTAGTCATGGATATATATGTATGATCTATTATATCATTTTGGTGTGTATGCATGGTGTGTCAATGTGCATTGCGAATATCAAAAGAGTGTTAGAAAAATTTCACGCATAGTTTCACTTGCGCATAAAGATTGTGTGATGTGAGTCAGAGCAGAGTAGAGAAAAAATGCAATATCAATCAGAAGGAAAAAATATCGACAACTGATCCTAACCGAAATTGTAATCAAGAATTTGTATATGCTATTATTTTAGTTAATTTTCTTGGATCTAATCCAAATATCTGTAAGGTAGTGTGCCTTCCTATTTTGAGCAGTGTACTCTAGGTAGTGAGCCTGAATTCAAGTGCATTCCCATATTGGGAACTTCTTTTTGAGTACACTCAGATTATATTGTGGATTGGCCATCCACCGTGGTTTTTCCCCTAACAGGGTTTCCACGTAAAAATCCTTGTGTTATGGTGTTGTGGTTATTTCCTTTATGTTTCTGCATATATATTTTGGTTGAATGCTTTAAGTGGGTTAATGATCAGAATAATAAAGTTAATTTTTGTAGAACACTGATTCACCCCCCCTCTCAGTGTTGCTTGTTTCCAACATATATACCTCTTGCTGCACCATTTTTTGTTTTAGGAAGAAGAAGAGTGAAACAAAAGGTTGACAGGAAAAGAAATCTAAGTGATGCAATTTAGGAAGAAATAGATCTTGGCATAGAAGAAGAAGAGCATCAACTAGAAAGAAATAGAAGTAGTACCTCCAAAGAAGAAGCTAAAACCAGAGTTGATATCTCCACAAATGAGGAGATAGAGGAAGAAGAGGATACTTACAGAATCCATGTACATAAGAAGAAGAATGAAGAAGGCTCGTCTGATCTTGTGGAGGACATGCCTGTCTCTCCTTTGGCAAGTGATCAACCACCCTTAAATATAGGAGCCTTAGTCAACAATATGATTGACAGTGATCTCATGCCAATTGTTGATTTGTATGATAAAGTTAATGATGAAGGAAAGGAAACCATCATAAATGCATTTATTCATTTGTAATGTAATCATGGATACTATACAAAACAAAGTAACTGAAATTGTTTGGAAAGAATTAGTACACAGAAGGCAAGAGGCTGTAAATGTTGAAGATAAGATGAGGAATGATGCCTTAATTTCCTATGGTTCCTCTCTTTCTAAGATAGAAGCTTCCAATCTGTTAAAAGAATGCTCTACTATATTTAGAGTCAAGTAGAGAGTTAATATGCTAATGACCAAGGAGCAAGAGAGTATAGAAAAGGTAAGACAAGAAACCCTGGATGTAATCATACAATTGGAAAGGAGTTATGAGGCAAGAACCACCTCTTTGTCCCATACATCTCAAGCACAAATGCACATTGATGTCAGAGAAATGTTGGATAATCCAGTCTTGGAAAATGTCGATGAGATACATGATATTTCTAAGATTCCTGCCCCTCGGGATGATACAAAAGAGACAACTAGTAAAAGCTCTGATGATCAACATAGAGATCATACCGGTGATAAGAAAGAAGAGTATCAAGAATCTACTCAAAATAGGGATGAGGAAGATAAAGATGAAAGTGAAGGAAGAAAGAATAATGGTGACAAGGATGATGAGGATGAAAGGGAAAAGGAGAACAAAGACAAATCCTCCAAAAAAGAACAAGAATAAAAAGAAAAATAAAAATGAGAAGAGGAGGAAGAAGAAGAAAAAGAAGAAGAAAAAGAAGAAGAAAAGGAAGAAGAAAAGAAGAAAGAAGAAGACAAGAAAACTATTCCGACAGAAAAGAGTAAAGAAGAAACCCCAAAGTTTCTAAGTTATCAAAGCCAACCCAAGAATCATCTGGAAGCATTCTTAAGGGTCTTCTTTCAAGGAAAATAGTTCTTCAACATGTGCTTCCACCCCAGCTAGTGAAGTTTCCATCACATTCGGGTTATGTGGACTTGACCAAGATTACACCACATGACAAAATAAAACTAAGCGGTACTTTTCTCAACTCTGTCACAAAGGAAGTTGTTAAATCATTTTAGAAAGGAAATGAATTGATAAATGAAGCTATTAAATCTTTATAGGAGACAACCCCCCCAGTGTCACAACTGATAATTCTCTAAATCCAATTGAGAACTTAAAGCTTGTAGTTGATTCGGTCAAGGAATACACATATAATATCAAGGAACAGACTACAAAAGAAGTGGAGTCAAGTCTTCTAGATAGAATATTGTTGTTTTTGCAAGATAAGTGTGCAATTGGACATGATCGAGCCTTGCGAAGTTTGAAAGAAGTTAGAGACTGTGATGAGGAAACTTAGTTTCTATGTGTCTACTGCATGAAGTGGCTTGATGCCACTTGAGGTATCAAGGACTTAATGGACTCAATAGAGTCTCAGCTTGCCGATGCCTCCAGTGATTACAAGGTTGTAGATGATAGAAGCTAAATTGGTTGGGATTCTATTGCAGATCTTCAAAACAAATACTTCATTCTGTAGAGGCAAAAGGAAGATGTGATAAGGTGGTTTGGTCAGCTTGGAGACCTGGTAGTCTCTAGACATGTCTCTGTATCAAGTGCGTTGATAGATGCAGAAATACTTGAGAAGATGAAAATTGTTCCTTCCACTCCAGAAGAAGGAGAAGAATGCCTATCAGAAATTGAATCACTACAAAAATCTCTTAATAGAGCAAAAGGAGTGTGGGACATGATGGGAAGTTGACTTGGGATGCAATTCTCAAGGAGTTACAAGGTGCTCCCAGCTTTTAATTAAAAAATTATTTTTTCCCATCCCTTGTCCTTGATGTCAAAGGGGGAGAAGATTTTGTATAAAGAAGGGTATGTTAAAGTCCAGTTCTTTGTTTTTGTATATATGAAAGGAGAAGTTGAGTAAGGGGGAGTTGAGTGCATTATTGTTGCACAATTTTTTTTCTGAAGCAACCTTCATTTTTGGCATATGTTGCCATCAATAACAAAGGGGGAGATTGTTGGAAGAATGAAGAAGGTGACCTCTGGGTTTGTTTTCATTGATGCCAACATTGGTTGGTAATTGGCTAAGTAAACTGAAGGTGACCTCTGGATTTGTTGTCATTGATGCAAACACTAGTTGGTAATTGGCTAAGTAAACTATGTATCTACACTGATCCGGTATTTTGAACCAAAAATTCTCTCAGTAAAAGATAATTCTATGAGTTTTTGATATGTTTCTCAAGAGTATCAGTTACAACTATGAATAAGCTTTCAGCAATGTTGGTTGATCCAGTTGAGATATTTAAATGACAGAAGTTTAGCATTCTTTTGTCTGACAGGGTTAAGAACTGCTTATCCTATGAATGTTTAAAATGTTCCTTATTAGGTCTGGGCCGACCTAATTTATGTTTGATACGTTTTGTTTTGTGAGCCAAAAATATTTTTTATTTGGACCAACGAGTCACTTTGAATTTTGTATGTTCACATCCAATTAGGCCAACCTAATTGATGTATGAAGATATAGCCGTGTATATATGTATGTAAACAAGGAAGTAAATAAAAAGGGGATATGGGTGTGTATGCGTGTGTGTGTGGGTGTGTGAACAATGATGCGAGCTAAGTGACAAGTGTCATCGTGCAAAGTTATTGATAATTTTTGTATACCTGCAACTGGAGTAGGATTTTGGTTTTCCAGAGCTTAACCAGAACTAATCTCAACACTTTGAAGGTGTCCTTTTTTAGTTCATCTCTTGGCAGTGAGCCATAATTTTTGTATCTAGGTAGTAAGAGATTTTTTATTTAGGATGTGAGCCTTTCAAGGATAGTGTGTCTTGGTAGTGAGCCCTATAATATATTGTACCCAGTTTTTATATATTGTGAGTTAATCCTCATCGTGGTTTTTTCCATTTTGGGTTTTCCACGTTAAAATATTGGTGTCAATGTGTTATGATTCCTTTCATGCTTTGGTTTATAACTGTAGCTAGATATGTGTTAATAATTGGATGGTTAGCAATTAATTATGTTAGGAGAATAATGATTCACCCCCCATCTCAGTATTTGGTGTATTCAACAATATAAAGGGGAGAGTTCTTTATTGAGAGGCTCATTATGTGAGGTAAATTTTATGTTAGGTAAAACAATCATATTTTTAGGGGGAGAAGTACATGTGAATGAAACCATATTCATGTACCTAGATGGGACTACTTCAAATGATGTAGAAGATTGAACAATTAGGAAGTGACCTACTTGAATTTTGCTTCTGAATATCCAAGAGCCCTTCTAACTACATAGCTATGTGTTGTAGATTGGGTTGTAAGGCTACACACCCTACAACACACAAATCTAAAAGGCACCTAAGACACGAGAGAAGGTTCCTCGATACTAAGAAATGAAACAAATATATTCACATAGGGCTCACCAAAAATGTAGAGTAGGGGGATTTATCACCCCTGGGACTCCAAGTCATGGGAGAGTCCAAGGGAATGAACTGCCCTAAACTACCTCAAATAGTTTGACAAGTTGAGAGAGTTTGGAAAGGAAGGGAAAACAATGCACCACTTTCCTTTTGCTAAATACGTGTGTTTCAAAAATCGGGGTGAGCTAGCCTCAAAGGTTTCAGACTAGTGACTAGATAGCTCACTGTCTGAGATGACAATACAAGAACCAGACTCTAGCATGGTGCGCTGGCGTCTCAGGGATGCACTGGTGTCTTGAATGGACATGGGTCTGGAAAATAGACATAAAACACAAAGGGGCCTACTAACGACCCAACTAATAGAGTTTTCATAGTTTTACAAAGAAAGAACAAAAAGAAAAGAGTACAACAAGAAGAATAATTCAAGCTATTCTAATGTGAAAAAGATAGAGAAGAGTTAGAAAATGCACCTTTCACATGCAATCCAATCTTCTAGTTGATTCTAAGTAATGAGGCTACACCTCTACACAGAAGAGCGAGAAAATGGTGGGACTGTGTTTGATGGCTGCCTCAGTCAGACCCCCATTTTGGTGTTCCCACCTCGACGAACATCCATAATGCCACAAGATAGAGAAAGTGATAAAGAATAGAGAATAAATGATACAACCAAATAGAGAGTATAAACAAACAAAATGCTACTCCAAAATCATGATAATGCAACCAAACAAAAAGATAAAATATGACCTTCCCATCTACAAGCACTCAAGGCCAATGACAAAAGGAAGAGAGTGACACCACCACATAGAGAATATGAAGCTTGACAATACAACAATGGAAATGGTGAACTGCAATAAGAATGAGTTGTTGAAGCCAAGAGAAGAGCTTGTAAAAGTAAGATAAATGGTGTAGAAGTAAGAAGCAAGTGTGTAGAATGGAGTGTGAAGTGTGTAGAGCATTAAAGAATGAAGAGAGAGTGAATAGAGAATGAAGAAGTCAAGGAATTAGAGTTTGAATGCAAGAAATGGTGGTAAAAGGTCGATTCTCACTAGTCAAGGAAGCACATACATTGTTACCTTTGTATCCAATTAAAGAAATAACGGTTCTACAGATTCCAGGGGAAAGAATTATGTTAGGATGCTAGTATGGCATGCAAAGGTTTGTGTAGAATGTGCACGTCCCCAATAGATTCCTCCACTGACACAAAAGGACAAGGCCACGTGGATGGAAAAAGCTGATGGTGGTGGGGATATCAACAACAAACTTATATTTTCTAAAGTAAAGGTATAATAAGTAGGAAATTTTCCAAGGGTGCAAATTCATGCCATTACACTTATTCTAATAAAATTGCTACTCCTAATTAACCTAATCAACTATTATTTGAAAATAATTTAATTGCTAAAATTAAAGTTTTAAACTATGGAATGGAAATATGATTATGCTAAAGTGAAAGTTAAGCTACTCAATTACTCAAAAAGAAAAATATTGAAAGTATAGAAATGAAATCATGCTTGGATAAACTATGAATTTAAGAAATATCATTCCTATTCCACAAAAATAAATTTAGATGCTAGTCACTCAAGATTCTTGATTAAAAAAAATTAGATGCAATTTTTATATAAAAATTCCAATTTTCTAATATTTATTATTATTTTAACTTATAAAATCTCCAAGAAATCAAACTAACACAATGCCATTAACACTTAATGACTTTCTTGCAAACACACTCACACAATCTTTAATATAACACATGCATACAAATATCTAATAGTAATACTTAAAGAAAATACTTATCTATGATAATAATGTTTTTCCTCTCCGATGGAGTGGCTAGGTCTCCAAAGATTGGAAGTCAAACTTACAAAATCATATGTACATAAATTTCCTAAATTTTCAAACACTAAAACTAGATTGTATTCATAAATTTCTTTTTCAAAACATCAAGAAACAATAATTGGTTGTCTTTTTCTTAGCTTAGATGTTAAAATTAAAAAATTAAATTTTATTGTTAGCACCAAATGTAATTCCACTATCTCCATCTATCCTATATATAAAATGAATCTTTTCCACAACAAAATTTGTTAGCAAATAGACCCTTATTAACTCAAGATAAATCCAAAAATAAGTACACTATCTTGATGAAGATGACTAAAAATTATTTATATGATCAATTATTTAGCATGACAAAAGGGGATTTGGTAGGGGGTAAAAGTAAAAAATTGTGTCACACATTCAGTCAACTAATCAGCACAAGTAAATTCATGTATTTCTAACTAAAAAATAATTTTGGTCAAACATATGATCTAGTAAGATTCATACTAGTTAAGCTAGATATGTCCATAAATTTTTCAACTAAAATTGTTGGCTAAATGCACATGTTGCACCACTTTGAGGTCACTTTACCAAAAAATAAAATTATTTGAAAATTTGATGTTTCAACAACTACTACTCATGTAAATAACATTTTTTTTTAAATATAAAAATACACTTTTGTAGATCCATAAGTGTAGTTTTTTAAATATATATATTAATAGTTTAATTATTATTTATATTTTATATTTTATTTTTACTAAAAGTAGGTTATCAGCAAAAAATATTAGGTTGATTACCATGTCAAGAAAAAATACTAAAACTTGAAGATAATGCTCAAAATCTTGATAGGGAACGAGAGCAATGCTGGTGAATGGGCACAATTGTATCTTCTACACTGCGAGCTTAGGCTTTGGCCTTTTTTTTATGTTTGTGCTTGCTTTTTTCTTTGCATGTAGGAATTTATTCTTGTAGGGATGTTTTGGGGTGTTACATGAAGGTGTAGGGCTCTTTGGTGGTTGCACGCAAGTGTGGGGACTAACTGATTAGAGATTTTTATGGTTTGTGTTGAGTAGATTTGGTGCATGATTCTGGGTGAGGAAGGTTTCTGGGGTTGTTGGGAGTTCCTCCTTTCTTTGATCGATTTTGTTTTGGGTTTTTGATGCCTGGTGAAGGTCCAGGAGGATCTGAGAAAATAACCTTATTTGAGATGTTATCAAGAGTTGATCCAACCTTGTCAATGCATGCTAAAGCAGATCAATTTTTAAGCAATGATCTCAATGGAGGGGGCTTGACACAGATTCAGGGTCCTCATAATCTAAAGGAAAATGGCTACTTGGAAAGGAGTGTGACTTCTTCAATCTTAGTTATTCAACTGGAGTCAGTTGCAAATGATGTTGACTATCTATGTAATCATGCTTTAATTTGTAAATTCATGGGAATCCAAGTTCCCTCCCTTTCTTGGAATCATGGGCACATAAGACCTAGAACCTAGAAGGAGATATGGAGGCTATACAAGTAGAAAATAATTATTTTATGATGGTGTTCTCATACATGGTGGATCGGATCAAGGATTTTGAAGGAGGTCCATATTTCTATAATAAAGTGGGCTTATTTATCAAACCATGGCCTATAGGGTTCAATCTCGTGGAGGAGCTTCCTTCAAGGGTACCAGTTTGGGTGAGGCTCCCTTGGATCCCTTTGGATTTTTGGAGGAATGACATTCTGCATATAATTTATTTGCTTCTTGGTAAACCGGCTGGCCCTTCTCAATAAACATTGGATAAAAGGTAATCTCCTTTGCTCGTGTTTGCGTTGAAATTGATTTAAATAACCCATTTCCGGACTCATTGGAAATTCAAGTTGGATCCACTTCATGGATCCAACAACTTGACTATGAAGCCCTTCCTTTTCGCTACCAATTTTTCCATGTGTACGACCACTTGTAGAGGAAATATCCTAAGCTTATCTCATTTGGGGCCCCAATCAATGGTGTTGCATCTAAGATGTCACCTTTCCCTCCATCGCTAAAGGATAAGGGGAAATCCCCTTTGTCTCATGGGGAATCAAATAAGGATGGATTTATTTTAGTTAAGCCTCATACCAAGGGTAGGAGCATGAAGATGACTCCCAAAGATAGGCAAGGTATTGAATCATGTAATCGGGTTTGAGGGTTTGGAGGTATTGGGTCAACATGTTGATGATCTAGGAAATTTTCACTCTAATTTAAATATTACACAAAGGGATCAACTCACCCTCAATGAGGGTAGCAATCATAATAGTTTAGGAAACATCCATATTGCTTCACAAATGGAGACAAATCAAATTTAGGAATTTTTTGGGCAATTCACTCTTTTGGAGGTGAATGTGGTGGTTGAGGGGCTAGCCTCAGCTCCAATTGAGCAAGTGCAGGAGGTAGTGCCACAGGAGCCTAGAAAAGGCCCCAAAGAGTTGCCTACATTGTGCTTGCAATAAAAGCACTTGAAGAAGGGAGGCCTAAAGAAGCCCTCCAAGTTGGGGAGGAAGAAAGACCAGGATACAATTAAATTAATGGGGGAGAATTTGGTGGAGTCGGGTTAATTCAAAACCATTGACTGCCATTTTTCTAGTTCTCTCATAAATGATTTTCCTTCCTAGGAACATAAGGGGTTTGAACAACATCCCTAGACAAAAGGTTTTTTGCAACTTGATTAAGATCCATTCTCTTGATGTGGTATTCATCTAGGAATCTAAGTTATCTATGAGGGCATGCTTAATGTGGCTTCCAAGCTATGGTGGGAAGGGAAATGTCAAAGAATTGGTGCCCAGGGTAGTGCTAGCGAAGTTGTTTGTCTTTTGGACCCTTGAAAGATCTCTCCTCTGTGGTAGTTTTCTAGTAGACACTCTATCCTTGGTGGCCTCATGCTTTGAATCTGGTGAAGTTATCCTTTTTCTCCAATGTTTATGCTTTGATGGATTTTCCTGACAAATGTCATCTTTGGGATCATATTGGTTATGTGGTGTCCCTAGATCCTTGGTTCACTTGGATTCTAGCTGGTGATTTAAATGCCATCATCAAGTTTGGAGGAAAAGAAGGGGGTGTAAATAGGCTTGAGTCTTCCTCTTTGATATTCAAAGATAATAGTACCTCTCTAAGCCTGATAGATATAAAACCAGGGGGTGATCCCACAAAACTAGTTTACAATTTTGTTGAAGAAGGAAAATTTCCAAAATGCTCCCATGAAGAAAATTTTGGGTTTTTAGGGGTTCGCTCGAAGGGGGGTGTTCGAGTGAACCTAAAAAGGGATTCACTTGAACCACCCCTTTGAGCGAACCCCTTTTGATGATGCCATCCATTTTGACATCATTTTTAAAGGAAAAATTGCAACCCTTTCGAGTGAACCCCCCTTCGCTTGAATGGGTCAAGGGGGGTTCACTCGAACCCCCCCTTTTTGCTTTTCTCCCCCTCTTCTATCAAATTTCTACAATTTTTTTCCTTTCGAAGCTTGGGTTGAGGATGAAAATGGAGGAAACTTCAAAGATCCAACTGGATGATGGTAATGTTACCAAATTTTTGCCTCAACTCAATTGGTGGAGCTGGCTGAACATTGTTATATCTTAAGGTGAAATTGCACATTATGTTTAAGTGTTGTTTACATCTTTTATCATTATTCATTAAAGTGACAGTGGTGCATTTAGAAGAAGAATCAGAGTTGCATAAATGCTATTCAAATGTCCCAAAATTAAATGAAGTACAAAATTGAGCATATAAACAACATAGCATTTTAGAATGCTTTCATTTATTTCATGAAAAGATTCATATTTACATAGCTTCATTCGATTGCAAGAATCCAAATGATATTACAACATTGCATTGAAATGCATTTTCTTTTCAAATGAAAAGCATAAAATGAAATCAACTATCCACACAAGCCGTGGATGTGACTGTCATAGTGCATCATTAATAGCACACTACACTATGGAAGATGCGGAAGAATAAATCACATAAGTAACAACATAATCATCATTGCCTAATTATCGATGGTCGACGCTGAATGGTGCACCTTTGTCTGCTCGAGCTCTGATTGACCTGCAAGAGAAAGAGGGGGATGTCAGAGGCTTCAATTATGAAGAAACCTAAATGAGTCACCAACAATAATGCAACCTGCTATTAATCATACATTGGAACAATCAAGAAAAGTACTGAAGAAATGAGCTGAAGGAGAAACATCAATATGATCATTATATCTTGTTTTTATGCTAACATTGTTTGTTTCCTTGTGCAAGTATAGGTAAAATCACAATGTTGATCATTATTCGAAGACCAAGATGTGGAGGAAAACGGGCTCCCACAAGGGTAGAGCTCGACATGCTTCCCTTATTCATTACAAGTGGGCTAATTTAAAGATTACATCATCATATTCATCAAAAGAAATGATATACAACTGAAAGAGTAAGCATAATTATCTATCAAGCATTAAACCAATTGTGCATTCATAATGATCAGGTGAATACTTTCTGAAAGCTACAGGTGATCAGTGAGTTTAATCAGCTCAATCATCTAACTAAGTTCATTTATACCAAACACTATTGTATGGTTCATGTTCTTTTATGAAGTGTTATCTGTTCATCATGATCGTATATCAGGTTCGGTTCATTAGTATTCTTTTCACAACCAAGGACAATGAACATGCATACATTATGCCTTAATGAAGAGGATTTGTTTTAATTTCCATCTTAGAGCAAACAGATTTACGAAATAGCTTGTTAAGTGAAGCATAAAAATGCATGAAGAATGCCAGGTTGAAGCCCAATAGTGTGAATGATAGACAATGCCTTCAAATAATAGATGAACAGTCAGTTCTAGTTTGAGTGAGGATACAAATACAACATTAAGAGTTACAATGTGGAATGATTGTTCCAGAATGACAAGAAATGATAACAATTTTTAACAGAAGGTGTCTCTGAGGTGTTAATCATGCACTGAGATAATCAAATAAATACAGTCCATAGAATCATAATGTTTCAATTTAAGATTTTTGCATAAGTCCAAGAACAGGAAGCAAAATTTTACTGCACAGTAGAGTAAAGTGATCCATAAATTTTGTGTGCAAGAAAGAAAACAACATGAAGTTGATATTTAAGTAATGCAAATAGCAGATGCATTTCCAACGTTTCGAGGACCCATGGAGGGTGTTCATCAGTAGTGTATTCTGATGTAGTTTTATTCACAAAGAGACAAGTATAGGAATATTTTGAAAATGACTTAACAAGGTGTACTAAAAGTACATATGTGAGAAGACTTTTCATATCACAAATGAGTTACATGGTGGGGATTTCACATAAAATACATAAATAAGAGAAGGGTCAAGCCCAGTTTTAGTAACAAGTGCCATGTATAAGTTTTGGAACTGAAAGTTCAAAAGAAATGATGGGTCGAGCTAATTTTCATATGAATATTAAAGACAAACATATATATTTCCAACTTACCCATGTGAGTTTCTTTTCAACAGAATATCGAAGTAAGCACCAGCCACCAGGGGTCGAGCTTATAAATTGAATGCACAACAAATATATTTTGTTCTTCATACACCCACGGGGTTTTGTTTCTAAAAGCAAATAATACAATAGACAACAAATACCCACATTGGGGTTTCAAGTAAGTGGATAGATTTTCACCATTTTTGGATAACCCATATGAGGTTGTTATATGAAGCAAAGGAACACAGAGGCAAATTATAATGATTAAGTTTTCTTCAAAATAACATATATCCATATCTTGTTTGTTTCAGAAAATACAAATGAGAGTTTCCTTTGGTGGTCGAGCTTTAGCATAAGGAAGATATAGCTTTTAGTCAATTCTCATGATACCCATATACGGGTTTTTCCTCAAATATACAAGAAGGTGAGTTTCTTGTTTTGGGTCGGGCCCAAAACCTCTAAAGAATGCTTTCTATGATACATATGTTGCGGCTTGTACATGGCCATAGAATCTTAAGTGAAGGTTTTCGAGCTTTCTGAAGGAGAGAGTATATGCTTTAAACGTAACTCACCATTTCATGCTCGCTAAGGAACACACTAGCCGTGGCTAGAATGCTCACCATAGTCTTCAATATTTAAAGGATTTCACCATGTCAACCAGAGGAGGGTGCAAAACTCAAAGCTCAAGGCTCAAGCTCTTTCAAATGAGGACAAAAAGTATAAAGTAAAGGTATTAGAGGTTGTGTTAGCCGCAACCACAAGGCCAAAATGAACAAAACAAAATCCATAAAAGCTATAAACAAATAGCTTACCCTGTGCATAGTAAAAGGAAACAATAATCCTCGAGCAAGTTCTTTCACGAAAGTTCTAGTCAAAGCTCGAGCGATAGCTCATATCGTCCAAGAAGAACAAAGCACAGAAAGACAAAGGAAATCAGAAAACAACCATGAGCAGGCCGCGGCCTTATGGCTCTTTTGTTCTTTCAATAAAGTAAAAGAACTACATTACTACAAAAACCGAGCTTACCCATTGAAGAGTTTAGCTATCTGAAGGCGAAAGTGAAGACTTTCAAGCATGTAGATTCTCAGACCGACCTCAACCATCATGGTGGCGTGCTCTCAGGCAGAGCTCATTTTCTTCAAAGTGTTGAATGCAAAATGAATCATTTTAGGGTTTGACCATCTTTTTCTCATGCCCTAATTCGAGCCAACGTTATAATTGTCCAGAATATTCACAATTGAAAATAACACATGGGAATTCGAAGTAGGGTTATTCTTACATTATGAATGTTAAAGTCTGAAGCTAATTTTTGAGGGGGGGAAAATTTATATGCTAGGTTGACATATTAAGTCTTTAGGACTTATTTTTTGTGGCTTAGAAAGTTAGAGATTTGGTATGAATGGTGAATACCCTATGACCTAGAGGTGGGTATTTTTATCTACTTAGGGTTTTTTATTTTAATTGATTTTAGAGAAATCAATTAAGTATTTTGGATGAGGAAATGATATGTATTGATATTTTTATGATTTTTTAAGGAAAAAATCAAGCCATTGTATTGATGAATCAAGATGTAATTCTTTTGCAAAAAGATTTTCCAATCTTTTAATTGCAAAAAGAGATAAATTATAAAATTTGCAATCCTGTAAAGCAAAATCATAAAGCAATCTTTTATAAATTGTTTTATGATTTCTTGCTATTTTTAGTAGATTATTGTTGAATTTTCCTCTTGGTCGGATTTGGGTCTCATCGTAGAGAGATAAGGTTTTTTTTGGGCTTTTAAAGTAGATTCAACCTATTTTTAGAGGCTTGACAGTTTGATCATAAAAGCAGTATGCTTTTTTCTGCTTTTATGCAGTTTTTGAGATAGTTTGAAGCTTTTTTCCTTGAGCTTCTTTGTGAGCTCGGATTAGGGTTTCTTGAGAGATATGTTCTAAAAAGACTTGTCTTTTCTTCTCTTCTCAATTCAGATTTCAATTCCTGCTCAAACACATTTTTGAGCTTGTGAACCCTTTTGTACTCAGTTCAGACTTATTCACTCTTTCAGTTTTAATAAAGCAGCAAAATTCTCCTTCTCATTTATGTCTCAGTTTTATAATAGCAATTTGATGTCTTTGTGGTTCAAATCAGAATCCTTTTATGTCTTGCTGTTGTAAGTTATGTTTCAGAATTACATAGTTTCAGGTTGCCTGTTGTATTTCATTTAAGAATCTTCAAGCAAAATACTGATGGAAGTATGTGCCAGTGGGATTGTGAGATTCATTGTGATAGGAAAGCTATTGTGAATGTCAATGTTTGAATTTCATAACTTCAAATGAAATACCAGTTAGATTTAAGTTTTAATTAGTCATCCTTCTATCCCTTTTCCCTCAGAATATCTTAGAGTAAAATCAATGATTCAGAGAACCAACTCACTTTGGAGATTCCTTCTTCATTCAGATCACCCACATCTGAAGAAGGTTTCCATGTTTCGATAGATTGCTGAATATTGCATTCAGCAGGGTGTAAATCTAATTGACAACAGGTAATCCTTAGAACGAGCTATCCATCGAATATAATTTTAATATATTTTGGTTTTATTATGTATTTTTTTTAGTTTAATTAAACATAGGTTTTTCATAGAAAATCAAGCTCTTTGTTCTGCTCATGTGGAAAAATAGTAGATTATAAAAAAAATCTAAAAAATATGTTCAGGCTAGGTATTGATGTCCTTGATCCATTAAAAAAAATTGAATTTCACTACATACAAAAAAGTTATGTTGGTTACGGTCCACCTATGTCTAAATTGTAATTGGTTTGACTTCAAAACTTGATTAAGAAAAAAATATTCAATAAAACACTATAAAACCAAATGAACGGGCTAGATATCGTAGTTGCAAAGATAAATTAAAAAAAATAGAATTTTATCCTTCATAGAAAAAAATTTATGTTGTTTATGGTGAGCATCACTGTTTAAAAATGGTGTTTACTGATAAAAACTAGTTTTTGAAGGAGATGGGAAAAGAAATACAATCTAATTAAAAAAAAATTAAAAAAAGTATGTTTAGAATATATAGAAAAAATGTCACAAATCAATAGTTTGCATCATCTTCAAATTCATCATGGTTTAGTAGCTATAGGTGCCCGAAAGTGAAGATTTAGTTAAAAAAAATTAGTTCAATTTCTAGTTTAGCCAAAAATTGTAAACCAATATTGTGGGATCACCCAAGGAATGGTATGTTTACTTGGAATAATAGGATATGTGGATAGGGTTACATCTTTGAGAAATTAGACATGTTTTTAGTCTCCATTTTCTAGGTTATCCACAACTGGTTAATTAGTTCAAATATTTTGGATTAGAGAGGTTCAAATCACTGGCCTATTAAGCTTATTGATAAGGAATAGGGTGTCTCTAAAAACCTATCATTCAAGTTCCAACTTATGTGGCTATGTGAGTCTTCTCTATAGGATCTTATGAGAGATTTGTGGTGTAGGGGAAAACCTGCACATGGTACAATCATGTACTCCTTTTCTAAATGACTCGAATTAATGAAATACCAACAGAAGAAGTGGAATAGGTAATGCTTTGAAAATATTTTCAAAGAAAAATCTGCAACCCAACACCACTTGGATTAGGCTAGGAGTCATGGTAATTTAATATCTTATTTGGTTTCTTCTCAAGGAGAGAAGCTCACCTCTTTCAGATCTCTCTCACAAGAAGTCTCACACTATTACTCTTCATTCTACTATGAGGATTCTCCGGATGTAGAGGAGGAAGAGAATCTTATTTTGGATTGTATTCCTTCTATTGTTCCTAATGAAGCAAATGAGATGCTTATTGGACATACTCTCTTGTAGTAGGTTGAAGAGGTTGTTTTTAAGATGAAAAAGGGAAAGCCCTTGGCCCATATGGTTTCCCATTAGAATTATTTCAGGAATTATGGGACATTATTAAATTTGATTTGATGAATGTTGTCAAGGAGTCTCATATTAACAAGCAGATGTTGAAAGCAATGAATTCAACCTTTTTAGCTCTTATACCCAAGAAATATGGAGCTAACTCTTTGGATCAATTTAGAGCTATTGTCCTCTATAATGTAATCTATAAGATTATCTCTAAATTAATTGTTGAGAGACTCAATTCGTGGCTTTGTAGAGTTATCTCAAAAGAGCAGGGGGGTTATGTGGTAGGAAGATAAATCTTGTATGAAGTTTTTATTGTGGTTGAAGCTATTCATTACATGGAGCTATCCAAGAAGAATGCCATGTTCATCAAATTATACATGGCCAAAGCTTATGATCATGTGAAATGGTCTTTTCACCAAATGATCCTCAAGGCCTTTGGGTTTGGGAAGGAATGGATCAAGTGGGTAATGAGTTGTGCTATGTCAGTTTCCTTCTCTATGTTGATTAATAGTGAGCCTACATCTCTTTTTGGTGCTTGGATAGAGGCCTTCATCAAGGTGACCCTTTGTCACCTTATCTCTTCATTATTATGGAAGAGGGTTTAGGGATAGTTTTGAATGCTCATATGAGGTGAGTACTTATTCAAGGTTGGGCTCCTCAAACCCACTTACAATTTGTTGATGACATAGCTTTATTGGGATTTTCTAGAATTAGTGAAGCCAGTAACTTTAGGTGTGCTTTAAACATGTGTCTTGCAACCTCAATCCATACAATCAATGAATCTAAGTCCTCTATTTTCTTTTTCAATACCCCTCCCCTTATTCAGGCCAAAATTGATTGTATTCTTATATTCCAAATTGGTTCCTTATTGTTTGTGGATTTGGGAATCCCTCTCTCTATAGGCACTTTTCCAAGAGGGACCTAACAAACAATGTTGGATAAGTTCCCTAAGCGTGTTAGTCACTAGACCTTCAAATGGTTGTCTTTTGTAGGAAGGGTTACATTGTTAAAGTTTGTGGTTCAAGCTCTCTCAATCTATAGATGCATGGTTTAGATTGTGCCCTAAAATTTTTGTTGAATACACCCAAAGACTGAGAGGGGGGATAAATTAGTCTTTTCAAAACTTAAACCCTTCCAAAACTTAGATACTCTTCTTAACTCAACAAAAACCCTTAAGCAGATTAGTAGAAAGGTATAATAGTTTAAGCCATCAACAACTTCAACATTGAAAGATATAGAAATTCTAACTCTAATCAGATCAACAACAATGAGAAAAGTATAGAGAACACACACATGCACAAGGAGACACCAAATTTACATGGGACACCCAATGAGGGAAAACCACAGTGAGAGTTAACTCACAATATAAAGGCTCATTGTCAAAAAGGACTTGCAAACTAAGACTCACTACCTCAATGCAAGATACAAATGACTTGTAGGACTCTAGATGCAAGATACAAGGACATGATGAGATTCACTATCTCAGAGCAAGATACAAAGATTTAGATAAATATTATAATGTTTATCAACATAACACTTTGTTAACTGAGGCGTTGTAGAACATCTGATCTTTCCTCTTCACAATGTAGCACTAAATATTTTGGATATTAAATACATTCCACACACTTTCTTTTTAACCCTTCTTCATGTTGGGAATAGGATGCCATTTAATTGCAATCCTAAACATATTTCATGTATCTCCTAAGTCCTTGGAAAGTGTTCCCCAACACTAGGATTAGAAAGAGATTAAATTCGAATGAAATGAACATGTAAATTGACATTTGTAAGTATTCCTAAATGATAGGAACATGTGAGGGCATCCAAGAAGAGTTCCTAAATAATAGGAGCACATGGGGTTCCCACATGGAAGGTGGAACCCACCTTTCTTAAGTTAACTATTTGGAGGAAAGATAACACTTCAGTAATGCATGTAAAGATCCTAGAATTTAGGGATTGATATTTACATGAGTGGAGTTCAGTTCAGTTATGGTTCAGTTATCTTTAGTTGCATGTAGTTAGTTTGAGTTGCATGTTAGTTGACTTGGAATGCATGACTAATGACTTTAGTTGCATGACAGATAACGGGTGATACATTCAGTTAAGTGGGGATGATAAATCCTGCATATTGTTTGCATGAATTGATGGAGAGATATGTTTTTGTTAAAAAAGATTGACTTGGACCCACCTTGGGTGCCCAAGTTGGCATCTTGGAGTTAACATATTTTGCATGAGAAGATGTTTACAAGGCTGAGTTAAGTGGGCCCATTCTTGGGCACCAACTTTGAGGAGAAGCTTGGAAGATATTTTCTTGACCAACGATCAGTTAGGAGTTCAGTTTGGGGCGCCTAAATTGAGGAGACATTGGTTTTGACTTCATATTACATGACGAAACTCTACTTGCACAAAATAGGCGTAGGTTTTTGAGAGGAGCTACAAGCTCTTGTAATTGACAATTCTTTGGATTTTTCAATGCTTATAATTGTCTATTAATTACAACAAGTTGAAGAGAGTTTTATCAGAGTTTATTACAGGTTGTGAAGAAGAATTGTTGAAGGCAAAAGAAGCATCTCAATCAAGGATTGATACAATGTTATTTTAATCTTGTTCTAAGGTTAAATAATACAAGCACTATTGATTCTGGTGGTGGAGTTTTTTCTCGAAAGGGTTTCTCCACGTATATGTTGTGTCACTTCTATCTTCTTGTCTCATTCTTCTACAAATTTTTTTCTACTATCTACAATTGCTAAAATGAATCTAAACAGATAATCATGCACAAAGAATTTGTAACAAAGAAAACTTAATAACATTTACAATCTCATAGTTTTACAATTTTTAAAGCTACATAATTACCTCCATTTTCAACACTTCACTTCTCTATATTTTTTCATTTGAAATGATCTTGCATTTATATCCACCGCAACACATGAAAACTTTAATTAGGTTGACCAAGAAGATACACAATGAATTCAACAAGTCATCCACCA
Organism: Sequoia sempervirens; assembly: GCA_007258455.2. Classification (NCBI taxonomy): domain Eukaryota; kingdom Viridiplantae; phylum Streptophyta; class Pinopsida; order Cupressales; family Cupressaceae; genus Sequoia; species Sequoia sempervirens. The sequence goes on along the minus strand of VDFB02340147.1, from coordinate 2,174 downwards.
AAGCATAATGCAGTCCTATCCTGATGATAGAAAGGACCAATTTTTTTTATTAAATCTTCCAATGTGATCCAAAATAATTCACATGCTAGCACACATAAATCTAAGTTGACATCAAGGAAACGTGTAGAAGAAACGTGAAGAACATAATCGATCAACCCAAAAAAATACTTCCGATTGAATTTAATTGATGAGGTCCAAAACAAGATAGGTCATGACCCAAATATATCATACCAAATATTCAATTGTTGGTGCAGACCCCCAAGCACATGGCACAAGAAAAAGAACAAGCCTTGTCGGTTAGATATCTACAAATAACCCAAAAATCCAAAACAAGAAACAATGCAACACCAAAGCAGCCAATCAACAACATGTAGATCACATGGGGATGTTCCATGAACATACAATAATACTTCCATACACTTCTTTCATATTTTCATGGCATCAATAGCCACCACAAATCAAATGGGAACATAATACTTCATTCAAGAAGCACAAAATGCATAAACATGAGATATAAAATTAAAAGAATAACTTGTCGACAAATTTATCACATGAAATTGAGACATTGCACAAACCCCAAGAACCGCAAGACCATATCTTCAAAAATGGAGGAATGCGAAAAATTCTCCTAAGAAGACTTTAAAGTAAATTCTTGAATCGAAAACACTTAAGCAAACTGCGAAGGCCAGATCTTTCTTTCAACAACACATGCTTTATCAAGAACATCAGGAGAGAGCATAAGACATAATATAGACGTTCAACATCTCTCCACTATCAGAAATACTTCTAATGCTTCTAATCCTCACCTTAATGCTTCTAATCCTCATCTTAATATATCATTATAAAACTAACTCTGCTGACAGAAATCATGCTCAACGCTTCTTAGATAAGACACGACATCCAACCATGAACATCAACAGCTCTTCTATACATCAATGTTAGCCCAAATTGAATATTGTCAATAATGATAATCAATGCCAAGTAGCAAAAAAGTAATGACACTAGGGACTAATAACCTTCCAACAATCAGTTTTGATATCAATGACAACCACTACCAAACATACAACAAAAGATAACACATAATCAGTGTTTATATCAATAACAACAACTACCAACAATCTCCCACAAATCTCCTCAAGTGTTGACATCAACGACAACCATTGCCAAGAGTTTCATTAAGGAATTGGATGCTCTTTCCAGACAATTCTTGTGGGTTGGTTGTTTGAGATCCTCCAAGTGGAGTCTGGTCAAGTGGGAGTCCATATGTAGACCGAAGTAGTGGGGAGGTCTGGGTCTATAGCAGTCTTTTCTCACTGGACATGCTTTAGTGGCCAAGTTATACTAGAGGTGGTGTACTAATTAGGATCAAGCTTGGGATAGGATCTCTTTTTTTAAATATTTGAGTGGCTTGACTTCTGAAGATGTACCTAGGGTCTCCTTGTCTAGTAGAGGTTCCTTGATTTGGGACACTTTGAAGAGGGGTGCCTCCTTAGTCAAGTAGGGTTTATTTTTGATTTGTCACAAAGGTTCTAAGGAACTTTTCTAGTTTGACTCATGGGATGGGCATCCCTCGATCATTCAGTCATCCAAATATTTGAAACCTTTGTCTCTCCCTCCTAGATTCCAGTTGGTCCCATGTGGAAGAATTCAAAAAGGAAAAAATATTCGAGCAAGTGGAGGTGTGGCAGTGGCAGGATTCTCATGCTTGGCCACTAGGTGGTTCACAAGATGATCAGGAAGAATTATCTCAAATTTTATTGCATAGAGTCTACAGTTCTTTGTGATAGATTAACACCCTTGCTTGGAGTCTTGATCCTTTGGGGGGTATTTATGGTGGCTATTGGGTATCAAGTGTTGGATAAGCAAAAATATGGAGGGGAGGAGGTCCCTTGGTGGAAGTGTGTTTGGAACAATTTTACATGGCCTAAATACAATTTCTTTCTTTGGCTTCTTGCTTAGAATAGGTGTCTCGCCTAGGATAATCTTTAGAAGAGAGGATTTCAGGGGGCATCTATCTATGCTATGTGTGGTAGTAGTGAGGAGTCCTCTCACTTATTTTTCCAATGCAAATTTTATAGAACCATTTGGAATTTTCGGTGGGAAGTTTGGAAAAAAACTTGTGTGCATGCTTCATCCCTTGTTGAGTTCTAGAGAAATTTGGGGAGACCACCCAC